>CANPUZ010000159.1:0-152451 GCA_947579665.1 Sympetrum striolatum | reverse complement strand
AAACGAATTATTTTATCGAAATTACAATATTTTTCCTTAAATTTCCTCATTTTATCGAGAAATTATCTAAAAAAGCAACAAAAACGAATAATTTAGCGAAATTTCAATTTTTTTCCTATTATTTAACCTTAATTTTCCTCATTTTATCGAGATATAACCGAAAAAGTTAACAAAAACGAATAATCTTTGCGGAATTTCAATTTTTTCTTATTTTTTCTCCTTATTTTTTCCCATTTTATCGACATATGACCGAAAAAAACAACAAAAAAATAATTTTAGCAAAATTTCAATTTTCATCCTCTTTTTTTTCATAATTTTCGTCATTTTATCGAGATGTTATCGATCAAAGCAAAAAAACGAAACTTTTTAGCGAAATTTCAATTTTTTCCTTAATTTCCTCATTTTATCGAAATGTTTTCGAAAAAAGCAACAAAAACGAATAATTTTAACGCAATTTATATGTTTTTTCTCTTTTTTTCCTAAATTCTCCTCGTTTTATCGAGATATTATCGATAAAAGCGACAAAAACCAATAATTTTAGCGAAATTTCAATTTTTTTCCTCTTTTCTTCCCTTATTATTCCTCATTTTATCGAGATATGACCGAAAAAGCAACAAAAACGAATAATTTTAGCGAAATTTCAATTTTTTTCCTCTTTTTTTCCTTTAATTTTCCTTATTTTATCGAGATTTGACCGAAAAAAGCAAGAAAGCGAATAATTTTAGCGAAATATCAATTTTTATCCTCTTTTTTCCCTTAATTTTCCTTATTTTATCGAGATTTGACCGAAAAAAGCAAGAAAAACGAATTATTTTAGCGAAATATCACTTTTTATCCTCTTTTTTCCCTTAATTTTCCTTAATTTATCGAGATTTAACCGAAAAAAGCAAGAAAAACGAATAATTTTATCGAAATATCAATTTTTATCCGCTTTTTTTCCCTTAATTTTCCTTATTTTATCGAGATTTGACCGAAAAAAGCAAGAAAAACGAATAATTTTAGCGAAAGTTCAATTTTTTTCCTCTTTTTTTTCCCTTAATTTTCCTTACTTTATCGAGATTTGACCGCAAAAAGCAAGAAAAACGAATAATTTTTGTGGAATTTCAATATGTTTCCTTTTTTTCCCTTAATTTTCCTTATTTTATCGAGATTTGACCAAAAAAAGCAAGAAAAACGAATAATTTTAGAGAAATTTCAATTTTTTTTCCTCTTTTTTTCCTTCATTATCCTCATTTAACGAGATTTGACCGAAAAAAGCAAGAAAAACGAATAATTTTAGCGAAATTTCAATCTTTTTCCTCTTTTTTTCCCTTAATTTTCCTTATTTTATCGAGATTTGACCGAAAAAAGAAAGAAAAACGAATAGTTTTAGTGAAATTTCAATTTTTTTCCTTTTTTTCCATTAATGTTCCTAATTTTATCGAGATTTGACCGAAAAAGCAAGAAAAACGAATAATTTTAGCGAAATTTCAACTTTATCTTCATTTTTTCCCTTAATTTTCCTTATTTTATCGAGATTTGACCGAAAAAAGCAAGAAAAACGAATAATTTTAGCGAAATTTCAATTTTTTTCCTCTTTTCTTCCCTTAATTTTCCTTATTTTATCGAAATTTGACAGAAAAACGCAAGAGAAACGAATAACATTAGCGAAATATCAATTTTTATCCTCTTTTTTCCCTTAATTTTCCTTATTTTATCGAGAATTGACCGAAAAAAGCAAGAAAAACTAATGATTTTAGCGAAATTTCAATTTTTTTCCTCTTTATTTCCCTTAATTATCCTTATTTTAACGAGATTTGACCGAAAAAAGCAAGAAAAACGAATAATTTTAGCGAAATTTCAATTTTTTTCCTTTTTTTCCCTTAATTTTCCTTATTTTATCGAGATTTGACCGAAAAAAGCATGAAAAACGAATAATTTTAGCGAAATTTCAATTTTTTTCCTCTTTTTTTCCTTTAATTTTCCTTATTTTATCGAGATTTGACCGAAAAAAGCAAGAAAGCGAATAATTTTAGCGAAATTTCAATTTTTTTCCTCTTTTTTTCCCTTAATTTTCCTTATTTTATCGAGATTTGACCGAAAAAAGCAAGAAAAACGAATAATTTTAGCGAAATTGCAATTTTAATCCTCTTTTTTTTCCTTAATTTCCTTATTTTATCGAGATTTGACCGAAAAAAACAAGAAAAACGAATAATTTTATTGAAATTTCAATCTTTTTCCTCTTTTTTTCCCTAAATTTTCCTTATTTTATCGAGATTTGACCGAAAAAAGCAAGAAAAGCGAATAATTTTCGCGAAATTTCAATTTTTTTCCTCTTTTTTCCCTTAATTTTCCTTATTTTATTGAGATTTGACCGAAAAAAGCAAGAAAAACGAATAATTTTAGCGAAATTTCAATCTTTTTCCTCTTTTTTTCCCTTAATTTTCCTTATTTTATCGAGATTTGACCGAAAAAAACAAGAAAAGCGAATAATTTTAGCTAAATTTAAACTTTATCTTCTTTTTTTCCCTTAATTTTCCTTATTTTATCGAGATTTGACCGAAAAACGCAAGAAAAAATAATAATTTTAGCTAAATTTCAATTTTAATCCTCTTTTTTTCCCTTAATTTTCCTTATTTTATCGAGATTTGACCGAAAAAAGAAAGAAAAACGAATAATTTTAGCGAAATTTCAACTTTATCTTCTTTTTTCCCCTTAATTTTCCTTATTTTATCGAGATTTGACCGAAAAAAGCAAGAAAAACGAATAATTTTAGCGAAATTTCAATTTTTTTCCTCTTTTTTTCCCTTAATTTTCCTTATTTTATCGAGATTTGACCGAAAAAAGCAAGAAAAACGAATAATTTTAAAGAAATTTCAATTTTTTTCCCCTTTTTTCCCTTAATTTTTCTTATTTTATCGAGATTTGACCGAAAAAAGCAAGAAAAACGAATAATTTTAAAGAAATTTCAATTTTTTTCCTCTTTTTTTCTCTTAATTTTCCTTATTTTTATCGAGATTTGACCGAAAAAAGCAAGAAAAGAGAATAATTTTAGCGAAATTTCAATTTTTTTCCTTTTTTTTTCCCTTAATTTTCTTTATTTTTATCGAGATTTGACCGAAAAAAGCAAGAAAAACGAATAATTTTAGCGAAATTTCAATTTTTATCCTCTTTTTTCCCTTAATTTTCCTTATTTTAACGAGATTTGACCGAAAAAAGCAAGAAAAACGAATAATTTTAGCGAAATTTCAATTTTTTTCCTCTTTTCTTCCCTTAATTTTCCTTATTTTATCGAAATTTGACCGAAAAACGCAAGAGAAACGAATAACATTAGCGAAATATCAATTTTTATCCTCTTTTTTCCCTTAATTTTCCTTATTTTATCGAGAATTGACCGAAAAAAGCAAGAAAAACTAATGATTTTAGCGAAATTTCAATTTTTTTCCTCTTTATTTCCCTTAATTATCCTTATTTTATCGAGATTTGACCGAAAAAAGCAAGAAAAACGAATAATTTTAGCGAAATTTCAATTTTTTTCCTTTTTTTCCCTTAATTTTCCTTATTTTATCGAGATTTGACCGAAAAAGCATGAAAAACGAATAATTTTAGCGAAATTTCAATTTTTTTCCTCTTTTTTTCCTTTAATTTTCCTTATTTTATCGAGATTTGACCGGAAAAAGCAAGAAAGCGAATAATTTTAGCGAAATTTCAATTTTTTTCCTCTTTTTTTCCCTTAATTTTCCTTATTTTATCGAGATTTGACCGAAAAAAGCAAGAAAAACGAATAATTTTAGCGAAATTGCAATTTTAATCCTCTTTTTTTTCCTTAATTTCCTTATTTTATCGAGATTTGACCGAAAAAAACAAGAAAAACGAATAATTTTATCGAAATTTCAATCTTTTTCCTCTTTTTTTCCCTTAATTTTCCTTATTTTTTCGAGATTTGACCGAAAAAAGCAAGAAAAACGAATAATTTTCGCGAAATTTCAATTTTTTTCCTCTTTTTTTCCCTTAATTTTCCTTATTTTATTGAGATTTGACCGAAAAAAGCAAGAAAAACGAATAATTTTAGCGAAATTTCAATCTTTTTCCTCTTTTTTTCCCTTAATTTTCCTTATTTTATCGAGATTTGACCGAAAAAAACAAGAAAAGCGAATAATTTTAGCTAAATTTAAACTTTATCTTCTTTTTTTCCCTTAATTTTCCTTATTTTATCGAGATTTGACCGAAAAACGCAAGAAAAAATAATAATTTTAGCTAAATTTCAATTTTAATCCTCTTTTTTTCCCTTAATTTTCCTTATTTTATCGAGATTTGACCGAAAAAAGAAAGAAAAGAGAATAATTTTAGCGAAATTTCAACTTTATCTTCTTTTTTCCCCTTAATTTTCCTTATTTTATCGAGATTTGACCGAAAAAAGCAAGAAAAACGAATAATTTTAGCGAAATTTCAATTTTTTTCCTCTTTTTTTCCCTTAATTTTCCTTATTTTATCGAGATTTGACCGAAAAAAGCAAGAAAAACGAATAATTTTAAAGAAATTTCAATTTTTTTCCCCTTTTTTCCCTTAATTTTTCTTATTTTATCGAGATTTGACCGAAAAAAGCAAGAAAAACGAATAATTTTAGCGAAATATCAATTTTTATCCTCTTTTATCCCTTAATTTTCCTTATTTTATCGAGATTTGACCGAAAAAAGCAAGAAAAACGAATTATTTTAGCGAAATATCAATTTTTATCCTCTTTTTTCCCTTAATTTTCCTTATTTTATCGAGATTTGACCGAAAAAAGCAAGAAAAACGAATAATTTTATCGAAATATCAATTTTTTTCCTCTTTTTTTCCCTTAATTTTCCTTATTTTATCGAGATTTGACCGAAAAAAGCAAGAAAAACGAATAATTTTAGCGAAAGTTCAATTTTTTTCCTCTTTTTTTTCCCTTAATTTTCCTTACTTTATCGAGATTTGACCGCAAAAAGCAAGAAAAACGAATAATTTTTGTGGAATTTCAATATGTTTCCTTTTTTTCCCTTAATTTTCCTTATTTTATCGAGATTTGACCAAAAAAAGCAAGAAAAACGAATAATTTTAGAGAAATTTCAATTTTTTTTCCTCTTTTTTTCCTTCATTATCCTCATTTAACGAGATTTGACCGAAAAAAGCAAGAAAAACGAATAATTTTAGCGAAATTTCAATCTTTTTCCTCTTTTTTTCCCTTAATTTTCCTTATTTTATCGAGATTTGACCGAAAAAAGAAAGAAAAACGAATAGTTTTAGTGAAATTTCTTTTTTTTTTCCTTTTTTTCCATTAATGTTCCTAATTTTATCGAGATTTGACCGAAAAAGCAAGAAAAACGAATAATTTTAGCGAAATTTCAACTTTATCTTCATTTTTTCCCTTAATTTTCCTTATTTTATCGAAATTTGACAGAAAAACGCAAGAGAAACGAATAACATTAGCGAAATATCAATTTTTATCCTCTTTTTTCCCTTAATTTTCCTTATTTTATCGAGAATTGACCGAAAAAAGCAAGAAAAACTAATGATTTTAGCGAAATTTCAATTTTTTTCCTCTTTATTTCCCTTAATTATCCTTATTTTAACGAGATTTGACCGAAAAAAGCAAGAAAAACGAATAATTTTAGCGAAATTTCAATTTTTTTCCTTTTTTTCCCTTAATTTTCCTTATTTTATCGAGATTTGACCGAAAAAAGCATGAAAAACGAATAATTTTAGCGAAATTTCAATTTTTTTCCTCTTTTTTTCCTTTAATTTTCCTTATTTTATCGAGATTTGACCGAAAAAAGCAAGAAAGCGAATAATTTTAGCGAAATTTCAATTTTTTTCCTCTTTTTTTTCCCTTAATTTTCCTTATTTTATCGAGATTTGACCGAAAAAAGCAAGAAAAACGAATAATTTTAGCGAAATTGCAATTTTAATACTCTTTTTTTTCCTTAATTTCCTTATTTTATCGAGATTTGACCGAAAAAAACAAGAAAAACGAATAATTTTATTGAAATTTCAATCTTTTTCCTCTTTTTTTCCCTAAATTTTCCTTATTTTATCGAGATTTGACCGAAAAAAGCAAGAAAAACGAATAATTTTCGCGAAATTTCAATTTTTTTCCTCTTTTTTCCCTTAATTTTCCTTATTTTATTGAGATTTGACCGAAAAAAGCAAGAAAAACGAATAATTTTAGCGAAATTTCAATCTTTTTCCTCTTTTTTTCCCTTAATTTTCCTTATTTTATCGAGATTTGACCGAAAAAAACAAGAAAAGCGAATAATTTTAGCTAAATTTAAACTTTATCTTCTTTTTTTCCCTTAATTTTCCTTATTTTATCGAGATTTGACCGAAAAACGCAAGAAAAAATAATAATTTTAGGTAAATTTCAATTTTAATCCTCTTTTTTTCCCTTAATTTTCCTTATTTTATCGAGATTTGACCGAAAAAAGAAAGAAAAACGAATAATTTTAGCGAAATTTCAACTTTATCTTCTTTTTTCCCCTTAATTTTCCTTATTTTATCGAGATTTGACCGAAAAAAGCAAGAAAAACGAATAATTTTAGCGAAATTTCAATTTTTTTCCTCTTTTTTTCCCTTAATTTTCCTTATTTTATCGAGATTTGACCGAAAAAAGCAAGAAAAACGAATAATTTTAAAGAAATTTCAATTTTTTTCCCCTTTTTTTCCCTTAATTTTTCTTATTTTATCGAGATTTGACCGAAAAAAGCAAGAAAAACGAATAATTTTAAAGAAATTTCAATTTTTTTCCTCTTTTTTTCTCTTAATTTTCCTTATTTCTATCGAGATTTGACCGAAAAAAGCAAGAAAAGAGAATAATTTTAGCGAAATTTCAATTTTTTTCCTCTTTTTTTCCCTTAATTTTCTTTATTTTTATCGAGATTTGACCGAAAAAAGCAAGAAAAACGAATAATTTTAGCGAAATTTCAATTTTTATCCTCTTTTTTCCCTTAATTTTCCTTATTTTAACGAGATTTGACCGAAAAAAGCAAGAAAAACGAATAATTTTAGCGAAATTTCAATTTTTTTCCTCTTTTCTTCCCTTAATTTTCCTTATTTTATCGAAATTTGACCGAAAAACGCAAGAGAAACGAATAACATTAGCGAAATATCAATTTTTATCCTCTTTTTTCCCTTAATTTTCCTTATTTTATCGAGAATTGACCGAAAAAAGCAAGAAAAACTAATGATTTTAGCGAAATTTCAATTTTTTTCCTCTTTATTTCCCTTAATTATCCTTATTTTATCGAGATTTGACCGAAAAAAGCAAGAAAAACGAATAATTTTAGCGAAATTTCAATTTTTTTCCTTTTTTTCCCTTAATTTTCCTTATTTTATCGAGATTTGACCGAAAAAAGCATGAAAAACGAATAATTTTAGCGAAATTTCAATTTTTTTCCTCTTTTTTTCCTTTAATTTTCCTTATTTTATCGAGATTTGACCGGAAAAAGCAAGAAAGCGAATAATTTTAGCGAAATTTCAATTTTTTTCCTCTTTTTTTCCCTTAATTTTCCTTATTTTATCGAGATTTGACCGAAAAAAGCAAGAAAAACGAATAATTTTAGCGAAATTGCAATTTTAATCCTCTTTTTTTTCCTTAATTTCCTTATTTTATCGAGATTTGACCGAAAAAAAACAAGAAAAACGAATAATTTTATCGAAATTTCAATCTTTTTCCTCTTTTTTTCCCTTAATTTTCCTTATTTTATCGAGATTTGACCGAAAAAAGCAAGAAAAACGAATAATTTTCGCGAAATTTCAATTTTTTTCCTCTTTTTTTCCCTTAATTTTCCTTATTTTATTGAGATTTGACCGAAAAAAGCAAGAAAAACGAATAATTTTAGCGAAATTTCAATCTTTTTCCTCTTTTTTTCCCTTAATTTTCCTTATTTTATCGAGATTTGACCGAAAAAAACAAGAAAAGCGAATAATTTTAGCTAAATTTAAACTTTATCTTCTTTTTTTCCCTTAATTTTCCTTATTTTATCGAGATTTGACCGAAAAAACGCAAGAAAAAATAATAATTTTAGCGTAATTTCAATTTTTATCCTCTTTTTTCCCTTAATTTTCCTTATTTTATCGAGAATTGACCGAAAAAAGCAAGAAAAACTAATGATTTTAGCGAAATTTCAATTTTTTTCCTCTTTATTTCCCTTAATTATCCTTATTTTATCGAGATTTGACCGAAAAAAGCAAGAAAAACGAATAATTTTAGCGAAATTTCAATTTTTTTCCTTTTTTTCCCTTAATTTTCCTTATTTTATCGAGATTTGACCGAAAAAAGCATGAAAAACGAATAATTTTAGCGAAATTTCAATTTTTTTCCTCTTTTTTTCCTTTAATTTTCCTTATTTTATCGAGATTTGACCGGAAAAAGCAAGAAAGCGAATAATTTTAGCGAAATTTCAATTTTTTTCCTCTTTTTTTCCCTTAATTTTCCTTATTTTATCGAGATTTGACCGAAAAAAGCAAGAAAAACGAATAATTTTAGCGAAATTGCAATTTTAATCCTCTTTTTTTTCCTTAATTTCCTTATTTTATCGAGATTTGACCGAAAAAAACAAGAAAAACGAATAATTTTATCGAAATTTCAATCTTTTTCCTCTTTTTTTCCCTTAATTTTCCTTATTTTATCGAGATTTGACCGAAAAAAGCAAGAAAAACGAATAATTTTCGCGAAATTTCAATTTTTTTCCTCTTTTTTTCCCTTAATTTTCCTTATTTTATTGAGATTTGACCGAAAAAAGCAAGAAAAACGAATAATTTTAGCGAAATTTCAATCTTTTTCCTCTTTTTTTCCCTTAATTTTCCTTATTTTATCGAGATTTGACCGAAAAAAACAAGAAAAGCGAATAATTTTAGCTAAATTTAAACTTTATCTTCTTTTTTTCCCTTAATTTTCCTTATTTTATCGAGATTTGACCGAAAAAACGCAAGAAAAAATAATAATTTTAGCTAAATTTCAATTTTAATCCTCTTTTTTTTCCCTTAATTTTCCTTATTTTATCGAGATTTGACCGAAAAAAGAAAGAAAAGAGAATAATTTTAGCGAAATTTCAACTTTATCTTCTTTTTTCCCCTTAATTTTCCTTATTTTATCGAGATTTGACCGAAAAAAGCAAGAAAAACGAATAATTTTAGCGAAATTTCAATTTTTTTCCTCTTTTTTTCCCTTAATTTTCCTTATTTTATCGAGATTTGACCGAAAAAAGAAAGAAAAACGTATAATTTTAAAGAAATTTCAATTTTTTTCCCCTTTTTTCCCTTAATTTTTCTTATTTTATCGAGATTTGACCGAAAAAAGCAAGAAAAACGAATAATTTTAGCGAAATATCAATTTTTATCCTCTTTTATCCCTTAATTTTCCTTATTTTATCGAGATTTGACCGAAAAAAGCAAGAAAAACGAATTATTTTAGCGAAATATCAATTTTTATCCTCTTTTTTCCCTTAATTTTCCTTATTTTATCGAGATTTGACCGAAAAAAGCAAGAAAAACGAATAATTTTATCGAAATATCAATTTTTTTCCTCTTTTTTTCCCTTAATTTTCCTTATTTTATCGAGATTTGACCACAAAAAGCAAGAAAAACGAATAATTTTAGCGAAATTTCAATTTTTTTCCTTTTTTTTTCCCTTAATTTTCCTTATTTTATCGAGATTTGACCGAAAAAAGCAAGAAAGCGAAATATTTTAGCGAAATTTCAATTTTTTTCCTTTTTTCCCTTAATTTTCCTTATTTTATCGAGATTTGACCGAAAAAAGCAAGAAAAACGAATAATTTTAGCGAAATTTCAATTTTAATCCTCTTTTTTTCCCTTAATTTCCTTATTTTATCGAGATTTGGCCGAAAAAAACAAGAAAAACGAATAATTTTATCGAAATTTCAATCTTTTTCCTCTTTTTTTCCCTTAATTTTCCTTATTTTATCGAGATTTGACCGAAAAAAGCAAGAAAAACGAATAATTTTAGCGAAATTTCAATTTTTTTCCTATTTTTTTCCCTTAATTTTCCTTATTTTATCGAGATTTGACCGAAAAAAGCAAGAAAAACGAATAATTTTAAAGAAATTTCAATTTTTTTCCTCTTTTTTTCCCTTAATTTTCCTTACTTTATCGAGATTTGACCGAAAAAAGCAAGAAAAACGAATAATTTTAGCGAAATATCAATTTTTATCCTCTTTTTTCCCTTAATTTTCCTTATTTTATCGAGATTTGACCGAAAAAAGCAAGAAAAACGAATTATTTTAGCGAAATATCAATTTTTATCCTCTTTTTTCCCTTAATTTTCCTTAATTTATCGAGATTTGACCGAAAAAAGCAAGAAAAACGAATAATTTTATCGAAATATCAATTTTTATCCGCTTTTTTTCCCTTATTTTTCCTTATTTTATCGAGATATGACCGAAAAAAGCAAGAATAACGAATAATTTTAGCGAAAGTTCAATTTTTTTCCTCTTTTTTTTCCCTTAATTTTCCTTACTTTATCGAGATTTGACCGCAAAAAGCAAGAAAAACGAATAATTTTTGTGGAATTTCAATATGTTTCCTTTTTTTCCCTTAATTTTCCTTATTTTATCGAGATTTGACCAAAAAAAGCAAGAAAAACGAATAATTTTAGAGAAATTTCAATTTTTTTTCCTCTTTTTTTCCTTCATTATCCTCATTTAACGAGATTTGACCGAAAAAAGCAAGAAAAACGAATAATTTTAGCGAAATTTCAATCTTTTTCCTCTTTTTTTCCCTTAATTTTCCTTATTTTATCGAGATTTGACCGAAAAAAGCAAGAAAAACGAATAATTTTAGCGAAATATCAATTTTTATCCTCTTTTTTCCCTTAATTTTCCTTATTTTATCGAGATTTGACCGAAAAAAGTAAGAAAAACGAATTATTTTAGCGAAATATCAATTTTTATCCTCTTTTTTCCCTTAATTTTCCTTAATTTATCGAGATTTGACCGAAAAAAGCAAGAAAAACGAATAATTTTATCGAAATATCAATTTTTATCCGCTTTTTTTCCCTTATTTTTCCTTATTTTATCGAGATATGACCGAAAAAAGCAAGAATAACGAATAATTTTAGCGAAAGTTCAATTTTTTTCCTCTTTTTTTTCCCTTAATTTTCCTTACTTTATCGAGATTTGACCGCAAAAAGCAAGAAAAACGAATAATTTTTGTGGAATTTCAATATGTTTCCTTTTTTTCCCTTAATTTTCCTTATTTTATCGAGATTTGACCAAAAAAAGCAAGAAAAACGAATAATTTTAGAGAAATTTCAATTTTTTTTCCTCTTTTTTTCCTTCATTATCCTCATTTAACGAGATTTGACCGAAAAAAGCAAGAAAAACGAATAATTTTAGCGAAATTTCAATCTTTTTCCTCTTTTTTTCCCTTAATTTTCCTTATTTTATCGAGATTTGACCGAAAAAAGCAAGAAAAACGAATAATTTTAAAGAAATTTCAATTTTTTTCCTCTTTTTTTCTCTTAATTTTCCTTATTTTTATCGTGATTTGACCGAAAAAAGCAAGAAAAGAGAATAATTTTAGCGAAATTTCAATTTTTTTCCTCTTTTTTTCCCTTAATTTTCTTTATTTTTATCGAGATTGGACCGAAAAAAGCAAGAAAAACGAATAATTTTAGCGAAATTTCAATTTTTATCCTCTTTTTTCCCTTAATTTTCTTTATTTTTATCGAGATTTGACCGAAAAAAGCAAGAAAAACGAATAATTTTAAAGAAATTTCAATTTTTTTCCTCTTTTTTTTCCCTTAATTTTCTTTATTTTTATCGAGATTTGACCGAAAAAAGCAAGAAAAGAGAATAATTTTAGCGAAATTTCAATTTTTTTCCTCTTTTTTTCCCTTAATTTTCTTTATTTTTATCGAGATTTGACCGAAAAAAGCAAGAAAAACGAATAATTTTCGCGAAATTTCAATTTTTTTCCTCTTTTTTTCCCTTAATTTTCCTTACTTTATCGAGATTTGACCGAAAAAAGCAAGAAAAACGAATAATTTTAGCGAAATATCAATTTTTATCCTCTTTTTTCCCTTAATTTTCCTTATTTTATCGAGATTTGACCGAAAAAAGCAAGAAAAACGAATTATTTTAGCTAAATATCAATTTTTATCCTCTTTTTTTCCCCTAATTTTCCTTAATTTATCGAGATTTGACCGAAAAAAGCAAGAAAAACGAATAATTTTATCGAAATATCAATTTTTATCCGCTTTTTTTCCCTTATTTTTCCTTATTTTATCGAGATATGACCGAAAAAAGCAAGAAAAACGAATAATTTTAGCGAAAGTTCAATTTTTTTCCTCTTTTTTTTCCCTTAATTTTCCTTACTTTATCGAGATTTGACCGCAAAAAGGAAGAAAAACGAATAATTTTTGTGGAATTTCAATATGTTTCCTTTTTTTCCCTTAATTTTCCTTATTTTATCGAGATTTGACCAAAAAAAGCAAGAAAAACGAATAATTTTAGAGAAATTTCAATTTTTTTTCCTCTTTTTTTCCTTCATTATCCTCATTTAACGAGATTTGACCGAAAAAAGCAAGAAAAACGAATAATTTTAGCGAAATTTCAATCTTTTTCCTCTTTTTTTCCCTTAATTTTCCTTATTTTATCGAGATTTGACCGAAAAACGCAAGAAAAAATAATAATTTTAGCTAAATTTCAATTTTTATCCTCTTTTTTTCCCTTAATTTTCCTTATTTTATCGAGATTTGACCGAAAAAAGAAAGAAAAACGAATAGTTTTAGTGAAATTTCAATTTTTATCCTCTTTTTTTCCCTTAATTTTCCTAATTTTATCGAAATTTCAATCTTTTTCCTCTTTTTTTCCCTTAATTTTCCTTATTTTATCGAGATTTGACCGAAAAAAGCAAGAAAAACGAATAATTTTAAAGAAATTTCAATTTTTTTCCTCTTTTTTTCCCTTAATTTTCCTTACTTTATCGAGATTTGACCGAAAAAAGCAAGAAAAACGAATAATTTTAGCGAAATATCAATTTTTATCCTCTTTTTTCCCTTAATTTTCCTTATTTTTTCGAGATTTGACCGAAAAAAGCAAGAAAAACGAATTATTTTAGCGAAATATCAATTTTTATCCTCTTTTTTCCCTTAATTTTCCTTAATTTATCGAGATTTGACCGAAAAAAGCAAGAAAAACGAATAATTTTATCGAAATATCAATTTTTATCCGCTTTTTTTCCCTTATTTTTCCTTATTTTATCGAGATATGACCGAAAAAAGCAAGAATAACGAATAATTTTAGCGAAAGTTCAATTTTTTTCCTCTTTTTTTTCCCTTAATTTTCCTTACTTTATCGAGATTTGACCGCAAAAAGCAAGAAAAACGAATAATTTTTGTGGAATTTCAATATGTTTCATTTTTTTCCCTTAATTTTCCTTATTTTATCGAGATTTGACCAAAAAAAGCAAGAAAAACGAATAATTTTAGAGAAATTTCAATTTTTTTTCCTCTTTTTTTCCTTCATTATCCTCATTTAACGAGATTTGACCGAAAAAAGCAAGAAAAACGAATAATTTTAGCGAAATTTCAATCTTTTTCCTCTTTTTTTCCCTTAATTTTCCTTATTTTATCGAGATTTGACCGAAAAAAGCAAGAAAAACGAATAATTTTAGCGAAATATCAATTTTTATCCTCTTTTTTCCCTTAATTTTCCTTATTTTATCGAGATTTGACCGAAAAAAGAAAGAAAAAATAATAATTTTAGCTAAATTTCAATTTTTATCCTCTTTTTTTCCCTTAATTTTCCTTATTTTATCGAGATTTGACCGAAAAAAGAAAGAAAAACGAATAGTTTTAGTGAAATTTCAATTTTTTTCCTTTTTTTCCCATAATTTTCCTAATTTTATCGAGATTTGACCGAAAAAAGCAAGAAAAACGAATAATTTTAGCGAAATTTCAACTTTATCTTCTTTTTTTCCCTTAATTTTCCTTATTTTATCGAGATTTGACCGAAAAAAGCAAGAAAAACGAATAATTTTAGCGAAATTTCAATTTTTTTCCTCTTTTTTTCCCTTAATTTTCCTTATTTTATCGAGATTTGACCAAAAAAAGCAAGAAAAACGAATAATTTTAAAGAAATTTCAATTTTTTTTTTCTTTTTTTCTCTTAATTTTCCTTATTTTTATCGTGATTTGACCGAAAAAAGCAAGAAAAGAGAATAATTTTAGCGAAATTTCAATTTTTTTCCTCTTTTTTTCCCTTAATTTTCTTTATTTTTATCGAGATTTGACCGAAAAAAGCAAGAAAAACGAATAATTTTAGCGAAATTTCAATTTTTATCCTCTTTTTTTCCCTTAATTTTCTTTATTTTTATCGAGATTTGACCGAAAAAAGCAAGAAAAACGAATAATTTTAAAGAAATTTCAATTTTTTTCCTCTTTTTTTTCCCTTAATTTTCTTTATTTTTATCGAGATTTGACCGAAAAAAGCAAGAAAAGAGAATAATTTTAGCGAAATTTCAATTTTTTTCCTCTTTTTTTCCCTTAATTTTCTTTATTTTTATCGAGATTTGACCGAAAAAAGCAAGAAAAACGAATAATTTTCGCGAAATTTCAATTTTTTTCCTCTTTTTTTCCCTTAATTTTCCTTACTTTATCGAGATTTGACCGAAAAAAGCAAGAAAAACGAATAATTTTAGCGAAATATCAATTTTTATCCTCTTTTTTCCCTTAATTTTCCTTATTTTATCGAGATTTGACCGAAAAAAGCAAGAAAAACGAATTATTTTAGCGAAATATCAATTTTTATCCTCTTTTTTTCCCTTAATTTTCCTTAATTTATCGAGATTTGACCGAAAAAAGCAAGAAAAACGAATAATTTTATCGAAATATCAATTTTTATCCGCTTTTTTTCCCTTATTTTTCTTTATTTTATCGAGATATGACCGAAAAAAGCAAGAAAAACGAATAATTTTAGCGAAAGTTCAATTTTTTTCCTCTTTTTTTTCCCTTAATTTTCCTTACTTTATCGAGATTTGACCGCAAAAAGCAAGAAAAACGAATAATTTTTGTGGAATTTCAATATGTTTCCTTTTTTTCCCTTAATTTTCCTTATTTTATCGAGATTTGACCAAAAAAAGCAAGAAAAACGAATAATTTTAGAGAAATTTCAATTTTTTTTCCTCTTTTTTTCCTTCATTATCCTCATTTAACGAGATTTGACCGAAAAAAGCAAGAAAAACGAATAATTTTAGCGAAATTTCAATCTTTTTCCTCTTTTTTTCCCTTAATTTTCCTTATTTTATCGAGATTTGACCGAAAAACGCAAGAAAAAATAATAATTTTAGCTAAATTTCAATTTTTATCCTCTTTTTTTCCCTTAATTTTCCTTATTTTATCGAGATTTGACCGAAAAAAGAAAGAAAAACGAATAGTTTTAGTGAAATTTCAATTTTTATCCTCTTTTTTTCCCTTAATTTTCCTAATTTTATCGAAATTTCAATCTTTTTCCTCTTTTTTTCCCTTAATTTTCCTTATTTTATCGAGATTTGACCGAAAAAAGCAAGAAAAACGAATAATTTTAGCGAAATTTCAATTTTTTTCCTCTTTTTTTCCCTTAATTTTCCTTATTTTATCGAGATTTGACCGAAAAAAGCAAGAAAAACGAATAATTTTAAAGAAATTTCAATTTTTTTCCTCTTTTTTCCCTTAATTTTCCTTACTTTATCGAGATTTGACCGAAAAAAGCAAGAAAAACGAATAATTTTAGCGAAATATCAATTTTTATCCTCATTTTTCCCTTAATTTTCCTTATTTTATCGAGATTTGACCGAAAAAAGCAAGAAAAACGAATTATTTTAGCGAAATATCAATTTTTAATCCTCTTTTTTCCCTTAATTTTCCTTAATTTATCGAGATTTGACCGAAAAAAGCAAGAAAAACGAATAATTTTATCGAAATATCAATTTTTATCCGCTTTTTTTCCCTTATTTTTCCTTATTTTATCGAGATATGACCGAAAAAAGCAATAAAAACGAATAATTTTAGCGAAAGTTCAATTTTTTTCCTCTTTTTTTTCCCTTAATTTTCCTTACTTTATCGAGATTTGACCGCAAAAAGCAAGAAAAACGAATAATTTTTGTGGAATTTCAATATGTTTCATTTTTTTCCCTTAATTTTCCTTATTTTATCGAGATTTGACCAAAAAAAACAAGAAAAACGAATAATTTTAGAGAAATTTCAATTTTTTTTCCTCTTTTTTTCCTTCATTATCCTCATTTAACGAGATTTGACCGAAAAAAGCAAGAAAAACGAATAATTTTAGCGAAATTTCAATCTTTTTCCTCTTTTTTTCCCTTAATTTTCCTTATTTTATCGAGATTTGACCGAAAAAAGCAAGAAAAACGAATAATTTTAGCGAAATATCAATTTTTATCCTCTTTTTTCCCTTAATTTTCCTTATTTTATCGAGATTTGACCGAAAAACGCAAGAAAATCAAATAATTTTAGCTAAATTTCAATTTTTATCCTCTTTTTTTCCCTTAATTTTCCTTATTTTATCGAGATTTGACCGAAAAAAGAAAGAAAAACGAATAATTTTAGTGAAATTTCAATTTTTTTCCTTTTTTTCCCTTAATTTTCCTAATTTTATCGAGATTTGACCGAAAAAAGCAACAAAAACGAATAATTTTAGCGAGATTTCAATTTTATCTTCTTTTTTTCCCTTAATTTTCCTTATTTTATCGAGATTTGACCGAAAAAATGAAGAAAAACAAATAATTTTAGCGAAATTTCAATTATTATCCTCTTTTTTTCCCTTAATTTTCCTAATTTTATCGAGATTTGACCGAAAAAAGCAAGAAAAACGAATAATTTTAGCGAAATTTCAATTTTATCTTCTTTTTTTCCCTTAATTTTCCTTATTTTATCGAGATTTGACCGAAAAAAACAAGAAAAACAAATAATTTTAGCGAAATTTCAATTTTTTTCCCCTTTCTTTTCCCTTAATTTTCCTAATTTTATCGAGATTTGACCGAAAAAAGCACGAAAAACAATTAATTTTTGCGAAATTTCAATTTTTCTCCTCTTTTTTTCCCTTAATTTTCCTTATTTTATCGAGATTTGACCAAAAAAAGCAAGAAAAACGAATAATTTTAGAGAAATTTCAATTTTTTTTCCTCTTTTTTTCCTTCATTATCCTCATTTAACGAGATTTGACCGAAAAAAGCAAGAAAAACGAATAATTTTAGCAAAATTTCAATCTTTTTCCTCTTTTTTTCCCTTAATTTTCCTTTTTTTTATCGAGATTTGACCGAAAAAAGCAAGAAAAACGAATAATTTTAGCGAAATTTCAATTTTTTTCCTCTTTTTTTCCCTTAATTTTCCTTACTTTATCGAGATTTGACCGCAAAAAGCAAGAATAACGAATAATTTTAGCGAAATTTCAATTTTTTTCCTCTTTTCTTCCCTTAATTTTCCTAATTTTATCGAGATTTGACCGAAAAAAGCAAGAAAAACGAATAATTTTAGCGTAATATCAATTTTTATCATCTTTTTTCCCTTGATTTTCCTTATTTTATCGAGATTTGACCGAAAAAAGCAAGAAAAACGAATAAATTTTGCGAAATATCAATTTTTATCCTCTTTTTTCCCTTAATTTTCCTTATTTTATCGACATTTGACCGAAAAAAGCAAGAAAATCGAATAATTTTAGCAAAATTTCAATTTTTTTCCTCTTTTTTTCCCTTAATTTTCCTTTTTTTTATCGAGATTTGACCGAAAAAAGCAAGAAAAACGAATAATTTTAGCAAAATTTCAATTTTTTTCCTCTTTTTTTCCCTTAATTTTCCTTTTTTTTATCGAGATTTGACCGAAAAAAGCAAGAAAAACGAATAATTTTAGCGAAATTTCAATTTTTTTCCTCTTTTTTTCCCTTAATTTTCCTGATTTTATCGAGATTTGACCGAAAAAAGCAAAAAAACGAATAACTTTAGCTAAATTTCAATTTTTATCCTCTTTTTTCCCTTAATTTTCCTTATTTTATCGAGCTTTGACCGAAAAAAGCAAGAAAAACGAATAATTTTAGCGAAATTTCAATTTTTTTCCCTTAATTTTCCTTATTTTATCGAGATTTGACCGAAAAAAGCATGAAAAACGAATAATTTTAGCGAAATTTCAATTTTTTTCCTCTTTTTTTCCTTAAATTTTCCTTACTTTATCGAGATTTAACCGCAAAAAGCAAGAAAAACGAATATATTAGGCGAAATTTCAATTTTTTTCCCTTAATTTTCCTTATTTTATCGAGATTTGACCGAAAAAAGAAAAAAAAAACGAATAACTTTAGCTAAATTTCAATTTTTATCCTCTTTTTTTCCCTTAATTTTCCTTATTTTATCGAGATTTGACCGAAAAAAGCAAGCAAAACGAATAATTTTAGCGAAATTTCAATTTTTTTCCTCTTTTTTTCCCTTAATTTTCCTTATTTTATCGAGATTTGACCGAAAAAAGCAAGAAAAACGAATATTGTTAGCGAAATTTCAATTTTTATCCTCTTTTTTTTCCCTTAATTTTCCTTATTTTATCGAGATTTGACCGAAAAAAGCAAGAAAAACGAATAATTTTAGCGAAATTTCAATTTTATTCCTCTTTTTTTCCCTTAATTTTCCTTATTTTATCGAGATTTGACCGAAAAAAGCAAGAAAAACGAATAATATTAGCGAAATTTCAATTTTTTTGACCGAAAAAAGCAAGAAAAACGAATAATTTAAGCGAAATTTCAATTTTTTTCCTCTTTTTTTCCCTAATTTTCCTTATTTTATCGAGATTTGACCGAAAAAAGCAAGCAAAACGAATAATTTTAGCGAAATTTCAATTTTTTTCCTCTTTTTTTCCCTTAATATCCCTTATTTTATCGAGATTTGACCGAAAAAAGCAAGAAAAACGAATATTTTTAGCGAAATTTCAATTTTTATCCTCTTTTTTTCCCTTAATTTTCCTTATTTTATCGAGATTTGACTGAAAAAAGAAAGAAAAACGAATAATTTTAGTGAAATTTCAATTTTTTTCCTTTTTTTCCCTTAATTTTCCTAATTTTATCGAGATTTGACCGAAAAAAGCAAGAAAAACGAATAATTTTAGCGAAATATCAATTTTTATCCTCTTTTTTCCCTTAATTTTCCTTATTTTATCGAGATTTGACCGCAAAAAGCAAGAAAAACGAATAATTTTAACGAAATTTCAATTTTTTTCCTCTTTTTTTCCCTTAATTTTCCTTATTTTATCGAGATTTGACCGAAAAAGGCAAGAAAAATGAATAATTTTCGCGAAATTTCAATTATTTTCCTCTTTTTTTCCTTCATTCTCCTCATTTAACGAGATTTGACCGAAAAAAGCAAGAAAAACGAATAATTTTAGCAAAATATCAATTTTTATCCTCTTTTTTCCCTTAATTTTCCTTTTTTAATCGAGATTTGACCGAAAAAAGCAAGAAAAACGAATAATTTTAGCGAAATTTCAATTTTTATCCTCTTTTTTTCCCTTAATTTTCCTTATTTTATTGTGATTTGACCGAAAAAAGCAAGAAAAACGAATAATTTTATCGAAATTTCAATTTTTTTCCTCTTTTTTTCCCTTAATTTTCCTTGTTTTATCGAGATTTGACCGAAAAAGGCAAGAAAAACGAATAATTTTCGCGAAATTTCAATTATTTTCCTCTTTTTTTCCTTCATTCTCCTCATTTAACGAGATTTGACCGAAAAATGCAAGAAAAACGAATAATTTTAGCAAAATATCAATTTTTATCCTCTTTTTTCCCTTAATTTTCCTTTTTTAATCGAGATTTGACCGAATAAAGCAAGAAAAACGAATAATTTTAGCGAAATTTCAATTTTTTTACTCTTTTTTTCCCTTAATTTTCCTTATTTTATAGAGATTTGACCGAAAAAAGCAAGAAAAACGAATAATTTTAGTGGAATTTCAATATTTTTCCTTTTTTTCCCTTAATTTTCCTTATTTTATCGAGATTTGACCAAAAAAAGCAAGAAAAACGAATAATTTTAGCGAAATTTCAATTTTTTACCTCATTTTTTCCTTCATTCTCCTCATTTAACGAGATTTGACCGAAAAAAGCAAGAAGAACGAATAATTTATTCGAAATATCAATTTTTATCCTCTTTTTTTCCCTTAATTTTCCTTATTTTATCGAGATTTGACCGAAAAAAGCAAGAAAAACGAATAATTTTAGCGAAATTTCAATTTTTTTCCTCTTTTTTTCCCTTAATTTTCCTTATTTTATCGAGATTTGACCGAAAAACGCAAGAAAAACAAATAATTTTAGCCAAATTTCAATTTTTATCCTCTTTTTTTCCCTTAATTTTCCTTATTTTATCGAGATTTGACCGAAAAAAGAAAGAAAAACGAATAATTTTAGTGAAATTTCAATTTTTTTCCTTTTTTTCCCTTAATTTTACTAATTTTATCGAGATTTGACCGAAAAAAAGCAAGAAAAACAAATAATTTTAGCGAAATTTCAATTTTATCTTCTTTTTTTCCCTTAATTTTCCTTATTTTATCGAGATTTGACCGAAAAAAGCAAGAAAAACAAATAATTTTAGCGAAATTTCAATTTTTATCCTCTTTTTTTCCCTTAATTTTCCTTATTTTATCGAGATTTGACCAAAAAGCAAGAAAAACAATTAATTTTTGCGAAATTTCAATTTTTCTCCTCTTTTTTTCCCTTAATTTTCCTTATTTTATCGAGCTTTGACCGAAAAAAGCAAGAAAAACGAATAATTTTAGCGAAATTTCAATTTTTTTCCTCTTTTTTTCCCTTAATATTCCTTATTTTATCGAGATTTGACCGAAAAAAGCAAGAAAAACGAATATTTTTAGCGAAATTTCAATTTTTTTCCTCTTTTTTTCCCTTAATTTTCCTTA
The DNA here is from genome assembly GCA_947579665.1 of Sympetrum striolatum. Taxonomy (NCBI): domain Eukaryota; kingdom Metazoa; phylum Arthropoda; class Insecta; order Odonata; family Libellulidae; genus Sympetrum; species Sympetrum striolatum. The sequence continues at coordinate 131,553 of CANPUZ010000159.1, read as the reverse complement.
TTTTATCGAGATTTGACCGAAAAAAGCAAGAAAAACGAATAATTTAGGCGAAATTTCAATTTTTTTCCTCTTTTTTTCCCTTAATTTTCCTTATTTAATCGAGATTTGACCAAAAAAAGAAAGAAAAACGAATAATTTTAGTGAAATTTCAATTTTTTTCCTTTTTTTCCCTTAATTTTCCTTTTTTAATCGAGATTTGACCGAAAAAAGCAAGAAAAACGAATAATTTTAGCGAAATTTCAATTTTTATCCTCTTTTTTTCCCTTAATTTTCCTTATTTTATTGAGATTTGACCGAAAAAAGCAAGAAAAACGAATAATTTTATCGAAATTTCAATTTTTTTCCTCTTTTTTTCCCTTAATTTTCCTTGTTTTATCGAGATTTGACCGAAAAAGGCAAGAAAAACGAATAATTTAAAGAAATTTCAATTTTTTTCCTCTTTTTTTCTCTTAATTTTCCTTATTTTTATCGAGATTTGACCGAAAAAAGCAAGAAAAGAGAATAATTTTAGCGAAATTTCAATTTTTTTCCTCTTTTTTTCCCTTAATTTTCTTTATTTTTATCGAGATTTGACCGAAAAAAGCAAGAAAAACGAATAATTTTAGCGAAATTTCAATTTTTTTCCTCTTTTTTTCCCTTAATTTTCCTTATTTTAACGAGATTTGACCGAAAAAAGCAAGAAAAACGAATAATTTTAGCGAAATTTCAATTTTTTTCCTCTTTATTTCCCTTAATTATCCTTATTTTATCGAGATTTGACCGAAAAAAGCAAGAAAAACGAATAATTTTAGCGAAATTTCAATTTTTTTCCTTTTTTTCCCTTAATTTTCCTTATTTTATCGAGATTTGACCGAAAAAAGCATGAAAAACGAATAATTTTAGCGAAATTTCAATTTTTTTCCTCTTTTTTTCCTTTATTTTTCCTTATTTTATCGAGATTTGACCGAAAAAAGCAAGAAAGCGAATAATTTTAGCGAAATTTCAATTTTTTTCCTCTTTTTTTCCCTTAATTTTCCTTATTTTATCGAGATTTGACCGAAAAAAGCAAGAAAAACGAATAATTTTAGCGAAATTTCAATTTTAATCCTCTTTTTTTTCCTTAATTTCCTTATTTTATCGAGATTTGACCGAAAAAAGCAAGAAAAACGAATAATTTTAGCGAAATATCAATTTTATCCTCTTTTTTCCCTTAATTTTCCTTATTTTATCGAGATTTGACCGAAAAAAGCAAGAAAAACGAATTATTTTAGCGAAATATCACTTTTTATCCTCTTTTTTCCCTTAATTTTCCTTATTTTATCGAGATTTGACCGAAAAAAGCAAGAAAAACGAATAATTTTATCGAAATATCAATTTTTATCCTCTTTTTTCCCTTAATTTTCCTTATTTTATCGAGATTTGACCGCAAAAAGCAAGAAAAACGAATAATTTTAGCGAAATTTCAATTTTTTTCCTCTTTTTTTCCCTTAATTTTCCTTATTTTATCGAGATTTGACCGAAAAAGGCAAGAAAAACGTATAATTTTCGCGAAATTTCAATTATTTTCCTCTTTTTTTCCTTCATTCTCCTCATTTAACGAGATTTGACCGAAAAAAGCAAGAAAAACGAATAATTTTAGCAAAATATCAATTTTTATCCTCTTTTTTCCCTTAATTTTCCTTTTTTAATCGAGATTTGACCGAATAAAGCAAGAAAAACGAATAATTTTAGCGAAATTTCAATTTTTTTCCTCTTTTTTTCCCTTAATTTTCCTTATTTTATAGAGATTTGACCGAAAAAAGCAAGAAAAACGAATAATTTTAGTGGAATTTCAATATTTTTCCTTTTTTTCCCTTAATTTTCCTTATTTTATCGAGATTTGACCAAAAAAAGCAAGAAAAACGAATAATTTTAGCGAAATTTCAATTTTTTACCTCATTTTTTCCTTCATTCTCCTCATTTAACGAGATTTGACCGAAAAAAGCTAGAAGAACGAATAATTTATTCGAAATATCAATTTTTATCCTCTTTTTTTCCCTTAATTTTCCTTATTTTATCGAGATTTGACCGAAAAAAGCAAGAAAAACGAATAATTTAGCGAAATTTCAATTTTTATCCTCTTTTTTTCCCTTAATTTTCCTTATTTTATCGAGCTTTGACCGAAAAAAGCAAGAAAAACGAATAATTTAAGCGAAATTTCAATTTTTTACCTCATTTTTTCCTTCATTCTCCTCATTTAACGAGATTTGACCGAAAAAAGCAAGAAAAACGAATAATTTTAGCGAAATTTCAATTTTTTACCTCATTTTTTCCTTCATTCTCCTCATTTAACGAGATTTGACCGAAAAAAGCAAGAAGAACGAATAATTTATTCGAAATATCAATTTTTATCCTCTTTTTTTCCCTTAATTTTCCTTATTTTATCGAGATTTGACCGAAAAAAGCAAGAAAAACGAATAATTTAGCGAAATTTCAATTTTTATCCTCTTTTTTTCCCTTAATTTTCCTTATTTTATCGAGCTTTGACCGAAAAAAGCAAGAAAAACGAATAATTTAAGCGAAATTTCAATTTTTTTCCTTTTTTTTTCCCTTAATTTTCCATATTTTATCGAGATTTGACCGAAAAAAGAAAGAAAAACGAATAATTTTAGTGAAATTTCAATTTTTTTCCTTTTTTTCCCTTAATTTTCCTAATTTTATCGAGATTTGACCGAAAAAAGCAAGAAAAACGAATAATTTTAGCGAAATTTCAATTTTTTTCCTCTTTATTTCCCTTAATTATCCTTATTTTATCGAGATTTGACCGAAAAAAGCAAGAAAAACGAATAATTTTAGCGAAATTTCAATTTTTTTCCTTTTTTTCCCTTAATTTTCCTTATTTTATCGAGATTTGACCGAAAAAAGCATGAAAAACGAATAATTTTAGCGAAATTTCAATTTTTTTCCTCTTTTTTTCCCTTAATTTTCTTTATTTTTATCGAGATTTGACCGAAAAAAGCAAGAAAAACGAATAATTTTAGCGAAATTTCAATTTTTTTCCTCTTTTTTTCCCTTAATTTTCCTTATTTTAACGAGATTTGACCGAAAAAAGCAAGAAAAACGAATAATTTTAGCGAAATTTCAATTTTTTTCCTCTTTATTTCCCTTAATTATCCTTATTTTATCGAGATTTGACCGAAAAAAGCAAGAAAAACGAATAATTTTAGCGAAATTTCAATTTTTTTCCTTTTTTTCCCTTAATTTTCCTTATTTTATCGAGATTTGACCGAAAAAAGCATGAAAAACGAATAATTTTAGCGAAATTTCAATTTTTTTCCTCTTTTTTTCCTTTATTTTTCCTTATTTTATCGAGATTTGACCGAAAAAAGCAAGAAAGCGAATAATTTTAGCGAAATTTCAATTTTTTTCCTCTTTTTTTCCCTTAATTTTCCTTATTTTATCGAGATTTGACCGAAAAAAGCAAGAAAAACGAATAATTTTAGCGAAATTTCAATTTTAATCCTCTTTTTTTTCCTTAATTTCCTTATTTTATCGAGATTTGACCGAAAAAAGCAAGAAAAACGAATAATTTTAGCGAAATATCAATTTTATCCTCTTTTTTCCCTTAATTTTCCTTATTTTATCGAGATTTGACCGAAAAAAGCAAGAAAAACGAATTATTTTAGCGAAATATCACTTTTTATCCTCTTTTTTCCCTTAATTTTCCTTATTTTATCGAGATTTGACCGAAAAAAGCAAGAAAAACGAATAATTTTATCGAAATATCAATTTTTATCCTCTTTTTTCCCTTAATTTTCCTTATTTTATCGAGATTTGACCGAAAAAAGCAAGAAAAACGAATAATTTTAGCGAAATTTCAATTTTTTTCCTCTTTTTTTCCCTTAATTTTCCTTATTTTATCGAGATTTGACCGAAAAAGGCAAGAAAAACGTATAATTTTCGCGAAATTTCAATTATTTTCCTCTTTTTTTCCTTCATTCTCCTCATTTAACGAGATTTGACCGAAAAAAGCAAGAAAAACGAATAATTTTAGCAAAATATCAATTTTTATCCTCTTTTTTCCCTTAATTTTCCTTTTTTAATCGAGATTTGACCGAATAAAGCAAGAAAAACGAATAATTTTAGCGAAATTTCAATTTTTTTCCTCTTTTTTTCCCTTAATTTTCCTTATTTTATAGAGATTTGACCGAAAAAAGCAAGAAAAACGAATAATTTTAGTGGAATTTCAATATTTTTCCTTTTTTTCCCTTAATTTTCCTTATTTTATCGAGATTTGACCAAAAAAAGCAAGAAAAACGAATAATTTTAGCGAAATTTCAATTTTTTACCTCATTTTTTCCTTCATTCTCCTCATTTAACGAGATTTGACCGAAAAAAGCTAGAAGAACGAATAATTTATTCGAAATATCAATTTTTATCCTCTTTTTTTCCCTTAATTTTCCTTATTTTATCGAGATTTGACCGAAAAAAGCAAGAAAAACGAATAATTTAGCGAAATTTCAATTTTTATCCTCTTTTTTTCCCTTAATTTTCCTTATTTTATCGAGCTTTGACCGAAAAAAGCAAGAAAAACGAATAATTTAAGCGAAATTTCAATTTTTTACCTCATTTTTTCCTTCATTCTCCTCATTTAACGAGATTTGACCGAAAAAAGCAAGAAAAACGAATAATTTTAGCGAAATTTCAATTTTTTACCTCATTTTTTCCTTCATTCTCCTCATTTAACGAGATTTGACCGAAAAAAGCAAGAAGAACGAATAATTTATTCGAAATATCAATTTTTATCCTCTTTTTTTCCCTTAATTTTCCTTATTTTATCGAGATTTGACCGAAAAAAGCAAGAAAAACGAATAATTTAGCGAAATTTCAATTTTTATCCTCTTTTTTTCCCTTAATTTTCCTTATTTTATCGAGCTTTGACCGAAAAAAGCAAGAAAAACGAATAATTTAAGCGAAATTTCAATTTTTTTCCTTTTTTTTTCCCTTAATTTTCCATATTTTATCGAGATTTGACCGAAAAAAGAAAGAAAAACGAATAATTTTAGTGAAATTTCAATTTTTTTCCTTTTTTTCCCTTAATTTTCCTAATTTTATCGAGATTTGACCGAAAAAAGCAAGAAAAACGAATAATTTTAGCGAAATTTCAACTTTATCTTCTTTTTTTCCCTTAATTTTCCTTATTTTATCGAGATTTGACCGAAAAAAGCAAGAAAAACGAATAATTTTAGCGAAATATCAATTTTTATCCTCTTTTTTCCCTTAATTTTCCTTATTTTATCGAGATTTGACCGAAAAAAGCAAGAAAAACGAATTATTTTAGCGAAATATCAATTTTTATCCTCTTTTTTCCCTTAATTTTCCTTATTTTATCGAGATTTGACCGAAAAAAGCAAGAAAAACGAATAATTTTATCGAAATATCAATTTTTATCCTCTTTTTTCCCCTAATTTTCCTTATTTTATCGAGATTTGACCGCAAAAAGCAAGAAAAACGAATAATTTTAGCGAAATTTCAATTTTTTTCCTCTTTTTTCCCCTTAATTTTCCTTATTTTATCGAGATTTGACCGAAAAAGGCAAGAAAAACGAATAATTTTCGCGAAATTTCAATTATTTTCCTCTTTTTTTCCTTCATTCTCCTCATTTAACGAGATTTGACCGAAAAATGCAAGAAAAACGAATAATTTTAGCAAAATATCAATTTTTATCCTCTTTTTTCCCTTAATTTTCCTTTTTTAATCGAGATTTGACCGAATAAAGCAAGAAAAACGAATAATTTTAGCGAAATTTCAATTTTTTTACTCTTTTTTTCCCTTAATTTTCCTTATTTTATAGAGATTTGACCGAAAAAAGAAAGAAAAACGAATAATTTTAGTGGAATTTCAATATTTTTCCTTTTTTTCCCTTAATTTTCCTTATTTTATCGAGATTTGACCAAAAAAAGCAAGAAAAACGAATAATTTTAGCGAAATTTCAATTTTTTACCTCATTTTTTCCTTCATTCTCCTCATTTAACGAGATTTGACCGAAAAAAGCAAGAAGAACGAATAATTTATTCGAAATATCAATTTTTATCCTCTTTTTTTCCCTTAATTTTCCTTATTTTATCGAGATTTGACCGAAAAAAGCAAGAAAAACGAATAATTTTAGCGAAATTTCAATTTTTTACCTCATTTTTTCCTTCATTCTCCTCATTTAACGAGATTTGACCGAAAAAAGCAAGAAGAACGAATAATTTATTCGAAATATCAATTTTTATCCTCTTTTTTTCCCTTAATTTTCCTTATTTTATCGAGATTTGACCGAAAAAAGCAAGAAAAACGAATAATTTAGCGAAATTTCAATTTTTATCCTCTTTTTTTCCCTTAATTTTCCTTATTTTATCGAGCTTTGACCGAAAAAAGCAAGAAAAACGAATAATTTAAGCGAAATTTCAATTTTTTTCCTTTTTTTCCCTTAATTTTCCATATTTCATCGAGATTTGACCGAAAAAAGAAAGAAAAACGAATAATTTTAGTGAAATTTCAATTTGTTTCCTTTTTTTCCCTTAATTTTCCTAATTTTATCGAGATTTGACCGAAAAAAGCAAGAAAAACGAATAATTTTAGCGAAATTTCAACTTTATCTTCTTTTTTTCCCTTAATTTTCCTTATTTTATCGAGATTTGACCGAAAAAAGCAAGAAAAACGAATAATTTTAGCGAAATATCAATTTTTATCCTCTTTTTTCCCTTAATTTTCCTTATTTTATCGAGATTTGACCGAAAAAAGCAAGAAAAACGAATTATTTTAGCGAAATATCAATTTTTATCCTCTTTTTTCCCTTAATTTTCCTTATTTTATCGAGATTTGACCGAAAAAAGCAAGAAAAACGAATAATTTTATCGAAATATCAATTTTTATCCTCTTTTTTCCCTTAATTTTCCTTATTTTATCGAGATTTGACCGCAAAAAGCAAGAAAAACGAATAATTTTAGCGAAATTTCAATTTTTTTCCTCTTTTTTTCCCTTAATTTTCCTTATTTTATCGAGATTTGACCGAAAAAGGCAAGAAAAACGAATAATTTTCGCGAAATTTCAATTATTTTCCTCTTTTTTTCCTTCATTCTCCTCATTTAACGAGATTTGACCGAAAAATGCAAGAAAAACGAATAATTTTAGCAAAATATCAATTTTTATCCTCTTTTTTTCCCTTAATTTTCCTTATTTTATCGAGATTTGACCGAAAAAAGCAAGAAAAACGAATAATTTAGCGAAATTTCAATTTTTATCCTCTTTTTTTCCCTTAATTTTCCTTATTTTATCGAGCTTTGACCGAAAAAAGCAAGAAAAACGAATAATTTAAGCGAAATTTCAATTTTTTTCCTTTTTTTTTCCCTTAATTTTCCATATTTTATCGAGATTTGACCGAAAAAAGAAAGAAAAACGAATAATTTTAGTGAAATTTCAATTTTTTTCCTTTTTTTCCCTTAATTTTCCTAATTTTATCGAGATTTGAACGAAAAAAGCAAGAAAAACGAATAATTTTAGCGAAATTTCAACTTTATCTTCTTTTTTTCCCTTAATTTTCCTTATTTTATCGAGATTTGACCGAAAAAAGCAAGAAAAACGAATAATTTTAGCGAAATATCAATTTTTATCCTCTTTTTTCCCTTAATTTTCCTTATTTTATCGAGATTTGACCGAAAAAAGCAAGAAAAACGAATTATTTTAGCGAAATATCAATTTTTATCCTCTTTTTTCCCTTAATTTTCCTTATTTTATCGAGATTTGACCGAAAAAAGCAAGAAAAACGAATAATTTTATCGAAATATCAATTTTTATCCTCTTTTTTCCCCTAATTTTCCTTATTTTTTCGAGATTTGACCGCAAAAAGCAAGAAAAACGAATAATTTTAGCGAAATTTCAATTTTTTACCTCATTTTTTCCTTCATTCTCCTCATTTAACGAGATTTGACCGAAAAAAGCAAGAAGAACGAATAATTTATTCGAAATATCAATTTTTATCCTCTTTTTTTCCCTTAATTTTCCTTATTTTATCGAGATTTGACCGAAAAAAGCAAGAAAAACGAATAATTTAGCGAAATTTCAATTTTTATCCTCTTTTTTTCCCTTAATTTTCCTTATTTTATCGAGCTTTGACCGAAAAAAGCAAGAAAAACGAATAATTTAAGCGAAATTTCAATTTTTTTCCTTTTTTTTCCCTTAATTTTCCATATTTTATCGAGATTTGACCGAAAAAAGAAAGAAAAACGAATAATTTTAGTGAAATTTCAATTTGTTTCCTTTTTTTCCCTTAATTTTCCTAATTTTATCGAGATTTGACCGAAAAAAGCAAGAAAAACGAATAATTTTAGCGAAATTTCAACTTTATCTTCTTTTTTTCCCTTAATTTTCCTTATTTTATCGAGATTTGACCGAAAAAAGCAAGAAAAACGAATAATTTTAGCGAAATATCAATTTTTATCCTCTTTTTTCCCTTAATTTTCCTTATTTTATCGAGATTTGACCGAAAAAAGCAAGAAAAACGAATTATTTTAGCGAAATTTCAATTATTTTCCTCTTTTTTTCCTTCATTCTCCTCATTTAACGAGATTTGACCGAAAAATGCAAGAAAAACGAATAATTTTAGCAAAATATCAATTTTTATCCTCTTTTTTTCCCTTAATTTTCCTTATTTTATCGAGATTTGACCGAAAAAAGCAAGAAAAACGAATAATTTAGCGAAATTTCAATTTTTATCCTCTTTTTTTCCCTTAATTTTCCTTATTTTATCGAGCTTTGACCGAAAAAAGCAAGAAAAACGAATAATTTAAGCGAAATTTCAATTTTTTTCCTTTTTTTTCCCTTAATTTTCCATATTTTATCGAGATTTGACCGAAAAAAGAAAGAAAAACGAATAATTTTAGTGAAATTTCAATTTTTTTCCTTTTTTTCCCTTAATTTTCCTAATTTTATCGAGATTTGACCGCAAAAAGCAAGAAAAACGAATAATTTTAGCGAAATTTCAATTTTTTTCCTCTTTTTTCCCCTTAATTTTCCTTATTTTATCGAGATTTGACCGAAAAAGGCAAGAAAAACGAATAATTTTCGCGAAATTTCAATTATTTTCCTCTTTTTTTCCTTCATTCTCCTCATTTAACGAGATTTGACCGAAAAATGCAAGAAAAACGAATAATTTTAGCAAAATATCAATTTTTATCCTCTTTTTTCCCTTAATTTTCCTTTTTTAATCGAGATTTGACCGAATAAAGCAAGAAAAACGAATAATTTTAGCGAAATTTCAATTTTTTTACTCTTTTTTTCCCTTAATTTTCCTTATTTTATAGAGATTTGACCGAAAAAAGAAAGAAAAACGAATAATTTTAGTGGAATTTCAATATTTTTCCTTTTTTTCCCTTAATTTTCCTTATTTTATCGAGATTTGACCAAAAAAAGCAAGAAAAACGAATAATTTTAGCGAAATTTCAATTTTTTACCTCATTTTTTCCTTCATTCTCCTCATTTAACGAGATTTGACCGAAAAAAGCAAGAAGAACGAATAATTTATTCGAAATATCAATTTTTATCCTCTTTTTTTCCCTTAATTTTCCTTATTTTATCGAGATTTGACCGAAAAAAGCAAGAAAAACGAATAATTTTAGCGAAATTTCAATTTTTTACCTCATTTTTTCCTTCATTCTCCTCATTTAACGAGATTTGACCGAAAAAAGCAAGAAGAACGAATAATTTATTCGAAATATCAATTTTTATCCTCTTTTTTTCCCTTAATTTTCCTTATTTTATCGAGATTTGACCGAAAAAAGCAAGAAAAACGAATAATTTAGCGAAATTTCAATTTTTATCCTCTTTTTTTCCCTTAATTTTCCTTATTTTATCGAGCTTTGACCGAAAAAAGCAAGAAAAACGAATAATTTAAGCGAAATTTCAATTTTTTTCCTTTTTTTTCCCTTAATTTTCCATATTTTATCGAGATTTGACCGAAAAAAGAAAGAAAAACGAATAATTTTAGTGAAATTTCAATTTGTTTCCTTTTTTTCCCTTAATTTTCCTAATTTTATCGAGATTTGACCGAAAAAAGCAAGAAAAACGAATAATTTTAGCGAAATTTCAACTTTATCTTCTTTTTTTCCCTTAATTCTCCTTATTTTATCGAGATTTGACCGAAAAAAGCAAGAAAAACGAATAATTTTAGCGAAATATCAATTTTTATCCTCTTTTTTCCCTTAATTTTCCTTATTTTATCGAGATTTGACCGAAAAAAGCAAGAAAAACGAATTATTTTAGCGAAATATCAATTTTTATCCTCTTTTTTCCCTTAATTTTCCTTATTTTATCGAGATTTGACCGAAAAAAGCAAGAAAAACGAATAATTTTATCGAAATATCAATTTTTATCCTCTTTTTTCCCTTAATTTTCCTTATTTTATCGAGATTTGACCGCAAAAAGCAAGAAAAACGAATAATTTTAGCGAAATTTCAATTTTTTTCCTCTTTTTTTCCCTTAATTTTCCTTATTTTATCGAGATTTGACCGAAAAAGGCAAGAAAAACGAATAATTTTCGCGAAATTTCAATTATTTTCCTCTTTTTTTCCTTCATTCTCCTCATTTAACGAGATTTGACCGAAAAATGCAAGAAAAACGAATAATTTTAGCAAAATATCCATTTTTATCCTCTTTCTTCCCTTAATTTTCCTTTTTTAATCGAGATTTGACCGAATAAAGCAAGAAAAACGAATAATTTTAGCGAAATTTCAATTTTTTTACTCTTTTTTTCCCTTAATTTTCCTTATTTTATAGAGATTTGACCGAAAAAAGCAAGAAAAACGAATAATTTTAGTGGAATTTCAATATTTTTCCTTTTTTTCCCTTAATTTTCCTTATTTTATCGAGATTTGACCGAAAAAAGCAAGAAAAACGAATAATTTTAGCGAAATTTCAATTTTTTACCTCATTTTTTCTTTCATTCTCCTCATTTAACGAGATTTGACCGAAAAAAGCAAGAAGAACGAATAATTTATTCTAAATATCAATTTTTATCCTCTTTTTTTCCCTTAATTTTCCTTATTTTATCGAGATTTGACCAAAAAAAGCAAGAAAAACGAATAATTTAGCGAAATTTCAATTTTTATCCTCTTTTTTTCCCTTAATTTTCCTTATTTTATCGAGCTTTGACCGAAAAAAGCAAGAAAAACGAATAATTTAAGCGAAATTTCAATTTTTTTCCTTTTTTTTTCCCTTAATTTTCCATATTTTATCGAGATTTGACCGAAAAAAGAAAGAAAAACGAATAATTTTAGTGAAATTTCAATTTTTTTCCTTTTTTTCCCTTAATTTTCCTAATTTTATCGAGATTTGACCGAAAAAAGCAAGAAAAACGAATAATTTTAGCGAAATTTCAACTTTATCTTCTTTTTTTCCCTTAATTTTCCTTATTTTATCGAGATTTGACCGAAAAAAGCAAGAAAAACGAATAATTTTAGCGAAATATCAATTTTTATCCTCTTTTTTCCCTTAATTTTCCTTATTTTATCGAGATTTGACCGAAAAAAGCAAGAAAAACGAATTATTTTATCGAAATATCAATTTTTATCCTCTTTTTTCCCTTAATTTTCCTTATTTTATCGAGATTTGACCGAAAAAAGCAAGAAAAACGAATAATTTTATCGAAATATCAATTTTTATCCTCTTTTTTCCCTTAATTTTCCTTATTTTATCGAGATTTGACCGCAAAAAGCAAGAAAAACGAATAATTTTAGCGAAATTTCAATTTTTTTCCTCTTTTTTTCCCTTAATTTTCCTTATTTTATCGAGATTTGACCGAAAAAGGCAAGAAAAACGAATAATTTTCGCGAAATTTCAATTATTTTCCTCTTTTTTTCCTTCATTCTCCTCATTTAACGAGATTTGACCGAAAAATGCAAGAAAAACGAATAATTTTAGCAAAATATCAATTTTTATCCTCTTTTTTCCCTTAATTTTCCTTTTTTAATCGAGATTTGACCGAATAAAGCAAGAAAAACGAATAATTTTAGCGAAATTTCAATTTTTTTACTCTTTTTTTCCCTTAATTTTCCTTATTTTATAGAGATTTGACCGAAAAAAGCAAGAAAAACGAATAATTTTAGTGGAATTTCAATATTTTTCCTTTTTTTCCCTTAATTTTCCTTATTTTATCGAGATTTGACCAAAAAAAGCAAGAAAAACGAATAATTTTAGCGAAATTTCAATTTTTTACCTCATTTTTTCCTTCATTCTCCTCATTTAACGAGATTTGACCGAAAAAAGCAAGAAAAACGAATAATTTATTCGAAATATCAATTTTTATCCTCTTTTTTTCCCTTAATTTTCCTTATTTTATCGAGATTTGACCGAAAAAAGCAAGAAAAACGAATAATTTTAGCGAAATTTCAATTTTTTTCCTCTTTTTTTCCCTTAATTTTCCTTATTTTATCGAGATTTGACCGAAAAACGCAAGAAAAACAAATAATTTTAGCCAAATTTCAATATTTATCCTCTTTTTTTCCCTTAATTTTCCTTATTTTATCGAGATTTGACCGAAAAAAGAAAGAAAAACGAATAATTTTAGTGAAATTTCAATTTTTTTCCTTTTTTTCCCTTAATTTTACTGATTTTATCGAGATTTGACCGAAAAAAGCAAGAAAAACAAATAATTTTAGCGAAATTTCAATTTTATCTTCTTTTTTTCCCTTAATTTTCCTTATTTTATCGAGATTTGACCGAAAAAAGCAAGAAAAACAAATAATTTTAGCGAAATTTCAATTTTTATCCTCTTTTTTTCCCTTAATTTTCCTTATTTTATCGAGATTTGACCAAAAAGCAAGAAAAACAATTAATTTTAGCAAAATATCAATTTTTATCCTCTTTTTTCCCTTAATTTTCCTTTTTTAATCGAGATTTGACCGAATAAAGCAAGAAAAACGAATAATTTTAGCGAAATTTCAATTTTTTTACTCTTTTTTTCCCTTAATTTTCCTTATTTTATAGAGATTTGACCGAAAAAAGCAAGAAAAACGAATAATTTTAGCGAAATTTCAATTTTTTACCTCATTTTTTCCTTCATTCTCCTCATTTAACGAGATTTGACCGAAAAAAGCAAGAAGAACGAATAATTTATTCGAAATATCAATTTTTATCCTCTTTTTTTCCCTTAATTTTCCTTATTTTATCGAGATTTGACCGAAAAAAGCAAGAAAAACGAATAATTTAGCGAAATTTCAATTTTTATCCTCTTTTTTTCCCTTAATTTTCCTTATTTTATCGAGCTTTGACCGAAAAAAGCAAGAAAAACGAATAATTTAAGCGAAATTTCAATTTTTTTCCTTTTTTTTCCCTTAATTTTCCATATTTTATCGAGATTTGACCGAAAAAAGAAAGAAAAACGAATAATTTTAGTGAAATTTCAATTTGTTTCCTTTTTTTCCCTTAATTTTCCTAATTTTATCGAGATTTGACCGAAAAAAGCAAGAAAAACGAATAATTTTAGCGAAATTTCAACTTTATCTTCTTTTTTTCCCTTAATTCTCCTTATTTTATCGAGATTTGACCGAAAAAAGCAAGAAAAACGAATAATTTTAGCGAAATATCAATTTTTATCCTCTTTTTTCCCTTAATTTTCCTTATTTTATCGAGATTTGACCGAAAAAAAGCAAGAAAAACGAATTATTTTAGCGAAATATCAATTTTTATCCTCTTTTTTCCCTTAATTTTCCTTATTTTATCGAGATTTGACCGAAAAAAGCAAGAAAAACGAATAATTTTATCGAAATATCAATTTTTATCCTCTTTTTTCCCTTAATTTTCCTTATTTTATCGAGATTTGACCGCAAAAAGCAAGAAAAACGAATAATTTTAGCGAAATTTCAATTTTTTTCCTCTTTTTTTCCCTTAATTTTCCTTATTTTATCGAGATTTGACCGAAAAAGGCAAGAAAAACGAATAATTTTCGCGAAATTTCAATTATTTTCCTCTTTTTTTCCTTCATTCTCCTCATTTAACGAGATTTGACCGAAAAATGCAAGAAAAACGAATAATTTTAGCAAAATATCCATTTTTATCCTCTTTCTTCCCTTAATTTTCCTTTTTTAATCGAGATTTGACCGAATAAAGCAAGAAAAACGAATAATTTTAGCGAAATTTCAATTTTTTTACTCTTTTTTTCCCTTAATTTTCCTTATTTTATAGAGATTTGACCGAAAAAAGCAAGAAAAACGAATAATTTTAGTGGAATTTCAATATTTTTCCTTTTTTTCCCTTAATTTTCCTTATTTTATCGAGATTTGACCGAAAAAAGCAAGAAAAACGAATAATTTTAGCGAAATTTCAATTTTTTACCTCATTTTTTCTTTCATTCTCCTCATTTAACGAGATTTGACCGAAAAAAGCAAGAAGAACGAATAATTTATTCTAAATATCAATTTTTATCCTCTTTTTTTCCCTTAATTTTCCTTATTTTATCGAGATTTGACCAAAAAAAGCAAGAAAAACGAATAATTTAGCGAAATTTCAATTTTTATCCTCTTTTTTTCCCTTAATTTTCCTTATTTTATCGAGCTTTGACCGAAAAAAGCAAGAAAAACGAATAATTTAAGCGAAATTTCAATTTTTTTCCTTTTTTTTTCCCTTAATTTTCCATATTTTATCGAGATTTGACCGAAAAAAGAAAGAAAAACGAATAATTTTAGTGAAATTTCAATTTTTTTCCTTTTTTTCCCTTAATTTTCCTAATTTTATCGAGATTTGACCGAAAAAAGCAAGAAAAACGAATAATTTTAGCGAAATTTCAACTTTATCTTCTTTTTTTCCCTTAATTTTCCTTATTTTATCGAGATTTGACCGAAAAAAGCAAGAAAAACGAATAATTTTAGCGAAATATCAATTTTTATCCTCTTTTTTCCCTTAATTTTCCTTATTTTATCGAGATTTGACCGAAAAAAGCAAGAAAAACGAATTATTTTAGCGAAATATCAATTTTTATCCTCTTTTTTCCCTTAATTTTCCTTATTTTATCGAGATTTGACCGAAAAAAGCAAGAAAAACGAATAATTTTATCGAAATATCAATTTTTATCCTCTTTTTTCCCTTAATTTTCCTTATTTTATCGAGATTTGACCGCAAAAAGCAAGAAAAACGAATAATTTTAGCGAAATTTCAATTTTTTTCCTCTTTTTTTCCCTTAATTTTCCTTATTTTATCGAGATTTGACCGAAAAAGGCAAGAAAAACGAATAATTTTCGCGAAATTTCAATTATTTTCCTCTTTTTTTCCTTCATTCTCCTCATTTAACGAGATTTGACCGAAAAATGCAAGAAAAACGAATAATTTTAGCAAAATATCAATTTTTATCCTCTTTTTTCCCTTAATTTTCCTTTTTTAATCGAGATTTGACCGAATAAAGCAAGAAAAACGAATAATTTTAGCGAAATTTCAATTTTTTTACTCTTTTTTTCCCTTAATTTTCCTTATTTTATAGAGATTTGACCGAAAAAAGCAAGAAAAACGAATAATTTTAGTGGAATTTCAATATTTTTCCTTTTTTTCCCTTAATTTTCCTTATTTTATCGAGATTTGACCAAAAAAAGCAAGAAAAACGAATAATTTTAGCGAAATTTCAATTTTTTACCTCATTTTTTCCTTCATTCTCCTCATTTAACGAGATTTGACCGAAAAAAGCAAGAAAAACGAATAATTTATTCGAAATATCAATTTTTATCCTCTTTTTTTCCCTTAATTTTCCTTATTTTATCGAGATTTGACCGAAAAAAGCAAGAAAAACGAATAATTTTAGCGAAATTTCAATTTTTTTCCTCTTTTTTTCCCTTAATTTTCCTTATTTTATCGAGATTTGACCGAAAAACGCAAGAAAAACAAATAATTTTAGCCAAATTTCAATATTTATCCTCTTTTTTTCCCTTAATTTTCCTTATTTTATCGAGATTTGACCGAAAAAAGAAAGAAAAACGAATAATTTTAGTGAAATTTCAATTTTTTTCCTTTTTTTCCCTTAATTTTACTGATTTTATCGAGATTTGACCGAAAAAAGCAAGAAAAACAAATAATTTTAGCGAAATTTCAATTTTATCTTCTTTTTTTCCCTTAATTTTCCTTATTTTATCGAGATTTGACCGAAAAAAGCAAGAAAAACGAATAATTTTCGCGAAATTTCAATTATTTTCCTCTTTTTTTCCTTCATTCTCCTCATTTAACGAGATTTGACCGAAAAATGCAAGAAAAACGAATAATTTTAGCAAAATATCAATTTTTATCCTCTTTTTTCCCTTAATTTTCCTTTTTTAATCGAGATTTGACCGAATAAAGCAAGAAAAACGAATAATTTTAGCGAAATTTCAATTTTTTTACTCTTTTTTTCCCTTAATTTTCCTTATTTTATAGAGATTTGACCGAAAAAAGCAAGAAAAACGAATAATTTTAGTGGAATTTCAATATTTTTCCTTTTTTTCCCTTAATTTTCCTTATTTTATCGAGATTTGACCAAAAAAAGCAAGAAAAACGAATAATTTTAGCGAAATTTCAATTTTTTACCTCATTTTTTCCTTCATTCTCCTCATTTAACGAGATTTGACCGAAAAAAGCAAGAAGAACGAATCATTTATTCGAAATATCAATTTTTATCCTCTTTTTTTCCCTTAATTTTCCTTATTTTATCGAGATTTGACCGAAAAAAGCAAGAAAAACGAATAATTTTAGCGAAATTTCAATTTTTTTCCTCTTTTTTTCCCTTAATTTTCCTTATTTTATCGAGATTTGACCGAAAAAAGCAAGAAAAACGAATTATTTTAGCGAAATATCAATTTTTATCCTCTTTTTTCCCTTAATTTTCCTTATTTTATCGAGATTTGACCGAAAAAAGCAAGAAAAACGAATAATTTTATCGAAATATCAATTTTTATCCTCTTTTTTCCCTTAATTTTCCTTATTTTATCGAGATTTGACCGCAAAAAGCAAGAAAAACGAATAATTTTAGCGAAATTTCAATTTTTTCCCTCTTTTTTTCCCTTAATTTTCCTTATTTTATCGAGATTTGACCGAAAAAGGCAAGAAAAACGAATAATTTTCGCGAAATTTCAATTATTTTCCTCTTTTTTTCCTTCATTCTCCTCATTTAACGAGATTTGACCGAAAAATGCAAGAAAAACGAATAATTTTAGCAAAATATCAATTTTTATCCTCTTTTTTCCCTTAATTTTCCTTTTTTAATCGAGATTTGACCGAATAAAGCAAGAAAAACGAATAATTTTAGCGAAATTTCAATTTTTTTACTCTTTTTTTCCCTTAATTTTCCTTATTTTATAGAGATTTGACCGAAAAAAGCAAGAAAAACGAATAATTTTAGTGGAATTTCAATATTTTTCCTTTTTTTCCCTTAATTTTCCTTATTTTATCGAGATTTGACCAAAAAAAGCAAGAAAAACGAATAATTTTAGCGAAATTTCAATTTTTTACCTCATTTTTTCCTTCATTCTCCTCATTTAACGAGATTTGACCGAAAAAAGCAAGAAGAACGAATAATTTATTCGAAATATCAATTTTTATCCTCTTTTTTTCCCTTAATTTTCCTTATTTTATCGAGATTTGACCAAAAAAAGCAAGAAAAACGAATAATTTTAGCGAAATTTCAATTTTTTTCCTCTTTTTTTCCCTTAATTTTCCTTATTTTATCGAGATTTGACCGAAAAACGCAAGAAAAACAAATAATTTTAGCCAAATTTCAATATTTATCCTCTTTTTTTCCCTTAATTTTCCTTATTTTATCGAGATTTGACCGAAAAAAGCAAGAAAAACGAATTATTTTAGCGAAATATCAATTTTTATCCTCTTTTTTCCCTTAATTTTCCTTATTTTATCGAGATTTGACCGAAAAAAGCAAGAAAAACGAATAATTTTATCGAAATATCAATTTTTATCCTCTTTTTTCCCTTAATTTTCCTTATTTTATCGAGATTTGACCGCAAAAAGCAAGAAAAACGAATAATTTTAGCGAAATTTCAATTTTTCCCTCTTTTTTTCCCTTAATTTTCCTTATTTTATCGAGATTTGACCGAAAAAGGCAAGAAAAACGAATAATTTTCGCGAAATTTCAATTATTTTCCTCTTTTTATCCTTCATTCTCCTCATTTAACGAGATTTGACCGAAAAATGCAAGAAAAACGAATAATTTTAGCAAAATATCAATTTTTATCCTCTTTTTTCCCTTAATTTTCCTTTTTTAATCGAGATTTGACCGAATAAAGCAAGAAAAACGAATAATTTTAGCGAAATTTCAATTTTTTTACTCTTTTTTTCCCTTAATTTTCCTTATTTTATAGAGATTTGACCGAAAAAAGCAAGAAAAACGAATAATTTTAGTGGAATTTCAATATTTTTCCTTTTTTTCCCTTAATTTTCCTTATTTTATCGAGATTTGACCAAAAAAAGCAAGAAAAACGAATAATTTTAGCGAAATTTCAATTTTTTACCTCATTTTTTCCTTCATTCTCCTCATTTAACGAGATTTGACCGAAAAAAGCAAGAAGAACGAATAATTTATTCGAAATATCAATTTTTATCCTCTTTTTTTCCCTTAATTTTCCTTATTTTATCGAGATTTGACCGAAAAAAGCAAGAAAAACGAATAATTTTAGCGAAATTTCAATTTTTTTCCTCTTTTTTTCCCTTAATTTTCCTTATTTTATCGAGATTTGACCGAAAAACGCAAGAAAAACAAATAATTTTAGCCAAATTTCAATATTTATCCTCTTTTTTTCCCTTAATTTTCCTTATTTTATCGAGATTTGACCGAAAAAAGAAAGAAAAACGAATAATTTTAGTGAAATTTCAATTTTTTTCCTTTTTTTCCCTTAATTTTACTAATTTTATCGAGATTTGACCGAAAAAAGCAAGAAAAACAAATAATTTTAGCGAAATTTCAATTTTATCTTCTTTTTTTCCCTTAATTTTCCTTATTTTATCGAGATTTGACCGAAAAAAGCAAGAAAAACAAATAATTTTAGCGAAATTTCAATTTTTATCCTCTTTTTTTCCCTTAATTTTCCTTATTTTATCGAGATTTGACCAAAAAGCAAGAAAAACAATTAATTTTAGCAAAATATCAATTTTTATCCTCTTTTTTCCCTTAATTTTCCTTTTTTAATCGAGATTTGACCGAATAAAGCAAGAAAAACGAATAATTTTAGCGAAATTTCAATTTTTTTACTCTTTTTTTCCCTTAATTTTCCTTATTTTATAGAGATTTGACCGAAAAAAGCAAGAAAAACGAATAATTTTAGTGGAATTTCAATATTTTTCCTTTTTTTCCCTTAATTTTCCTTATTTTATCGAGATTTGACCAAAAAAAGCAAGAAAAACGAATAATTTTAGCGAAATTTCAATTTTTTACCTCATTTTTTCCTTCATTCTCCTCATTTAACGAGATTTGACCGAAAAAAGCAAGAAGAACGAATAATTTATTCGAAATATCAATTTTTATCCTCTTTTTTTCCCTTAATTTTCCTTATTTTATCGAGATTTGACCGAAAAAAGCAAGAAAAACGAATAATTTTAGCGAAATTTCAATTTTTTTCCTCTTTTTTTCCCTTAATTTTCCTTATTTTATCGAGATTTGACCGAAAAACGCAAGAAAAACAAATAATTTTAGCCAAATTTCAATTTTTATCCTCTTTTTTTCCCTTAATTTTCCTTATTTTATCGAGATTTGACCGAAAAAAGAAAGAAAAACGAATAATTTTAGTGAAATTTCAATTTTTTTCCTTTTTTTCCCTTAATTTTACTAATTTTATCGAGATTTGACCGAAAAAAGCAAGAAAAACAAATAATTTTAGCGAAATTTCAATTTTATCTTCTTTTTTTCCCTTAATTTTCCTTATTTTATCGAGATTTGACCGAAAAAAGCAAGAAAAACAAATAATTTTAGCGAAATTTCAATTTTTATCCTCTTTTTTTCCCTTAATTTTCCTTATTTTATCGAGATTTGACCAAAAAGCAAGAAAAACAATTAATTTTTGCGAAATTTCAATTTTTCTCCTCTTTTTTTCCCTTAATTTTCCTTATTTTATCGAGCTTTGACCGAAAAAAGCAAGAAAAACGAATAATTTTAGCGAAATTTCAATTTTTTTCCTCTTTTTTTCCCTTAATATTCCTTATTTTATCGAGATTTGACCGAAAAAAGCAAGAAAAACGAATATTTTTAGCGAAATTTCAATTTTTTTCCTCTTTTTTTCCCTTAATTTTCCTTATTTAATCGAGATTTGACCGAAAAAAGAAAGAAAAACGAATAATTTTAGTGGAATTTCAATATTTTTCCTTTTTTTCCCTTAATTTTCCTTATTTTATCGAGATTTGACCAAAAAAAGCAAGAAAAACGAATAATTTTAGCGAAATTTCAATTTTTTACCTCATTTTTTCCTTCATTCTCCTCATTTAACGAGATTTGACCGAAAAAAGCAAGAAGAACGAATAATTTATTCGAAATATCAATTTTTATCCTCTTTTTTTCCCTTAATTTTCCTTATTTTATCGAGATTTGACCGAAAAAAGCAAGAAAAACGAATAATTTAAGCGAAATTTCAACTTTATCTTCTTTTTTTCCCTTAATTTTCCTTATTTTATCGAGATTTGACCGAAAAAAGCAAGAAAAACGAATAATTTTAGCGAAATTTCAATTTTTTTCCTCTTTTTTTCCCTTAATTTTCCTTATTTTATCGAGATTTGACCGAAAATAGCAAGAAAAATGAATTATTTAAAGAAATTTCAATTTTTTTCCTCTTTTTTTCTCTTAATTTTCCTTATTTTTATCGAGATTTGACCGAAAAAAGCAAGAAAAGAGAATAATTTTAGCGAAATTTCAATTTTTTTCCTCTTTTTTTCCCTTAATTTTCTTTATTTTTATCGAGATTTGACCGAAAAAAGCAAGAAAAACGAATAATTTTAGCGAAATTTCAATTTTTTTCCTCTTTTTTTCCCTTAATTTTCCTTATTTTAACGAGATTTGACCGAAAAAAGCAAGAAAAACGAATAATTTTAGCGAAATTTCAATTTTTTCCTCTTTTCTTCCCTTAATTTTCCTTATTTTATCGAAATTTGACCGAAAAACGCAAGAGAAACGAATAACATTAGCGAAATATCAATTTTTTTCCTCTTTATTTCCCTTAATTATCCTTATTTTATCGAGATTTGACCGAAAAAAGCAAGAAAAACGAATAATTTTAGCGAAATTTCAATTTTTTTCCTTTTTTTCCCTTAATTTTCCTTATTTTATCGAGATTTGACCGAAAAAAGCATGAAAAACGAATAATTTTAGCGAAATTTCAATTTTTTTCCTCTTTTTTTCCTTTAATTTTCCTTATTTTATCGAGATTTGACCGAAAAAAGCAAGAAAGCGAATAATTTTAGCGAAATTTCAATTTTTTTCCTCTTTTTTTCCCTTAATTTTCCTTATTTTATCGAGATTTGACCGAAAAAAGCAAGAAAAACGAATAATTTTAGCGAAATTTCAATTTTAATCCTCTTTTTTTTCCTTAATTTCCTTATTTTATCGAGATTTGACCGAAAAAAGCAAGAAAAACGAATAATTTTAGCGAAATATCAATTTTATCCTCTTTTTTCCCTTAATTTTCCTTATTTTATCGAGATTTGACCGAAAAAAGCAAGAAAAACGAATTATTTTAGCGAAATATCAATTTTTATCCTCTTTTTTCCCTTAATTTTCCTTATTTTATCGAGATTTGACCGAAAAAAGCAAGAAAAACGAATAATTTTATCGAAATATCAATTTTTATCCTCTTTTTTCCCTTAATTTTCCTTATTTTATCGAGATTTGACCGCAAAAAGCAAGAAAAACGAATAATTTTAGCGAAATTTCAATTTTTTTCCTCTTTTTTTCCCTTAATTTTCCTTATTTTATCGAGATTTGACCGAAAAAGGCAAGAAAAACGTATAATTTTCGCGAAATTTCAATTATTTTCCTCTTTTTTTCCTTCATTCTCCTCATTTAACGAGATTTGACCGAAAAAAGCAAGAAAAACGAATAATTTTAGCAAAATATCAATTTTTATCCTCTTTTTTCCCTTAATTTTCCTTTTTTAATCGAGATTTGACCGAATAAAGCAAGAAAAACGAATAATTTTAGCGAAATTTCAATTTTTTTCCTCTTTTTTTCCCTTAATTTTCCTTATTTTATAGAGATTTGACCGAAAAAGCAAGAAAAACGAATAATTTTAGTGGAATTTCAATATTTTTCCTTTTTTTCCCTTAATTTTCCTTATTTTATCGAGATTTGACCAAAAAAAGCAAGAAAAACGAATAATTTTAGCGAAATTTCAATTTTTTACCTCATTTTTTCCTTCATTCTCCTCATTTAACGAGATTTGACCGAAAAAAGCAAGAAGAACGAATAATTTATTCGAAATATCAATTTTTATCCTCTTTTTTTCCCTTAATTTTCATTATTTTATCGAGATTTGACCGAAAAAAGCAAGAAAAACGAATAATTTAGCGAAATTTCAATTTTTATCCTCTTTTTTTCCCTTAATTTTCCTTATTTTATCGAGCTTTGACCGAAAAAAGCAAGAAAAACGAATAATTTAAGCGAAATTTCAATTTTTTACCTCATTTTTTCCTTCATTCTCCTCATTTAACGAGATTTGACCGAAAAAAGCAAGAAAAACGAATAATTTTAGCGAAATTTCAATTTTTTACCTCATTTTTTCCTTCATTCTCCTCATTTAACGAGATTTGACCGAAAAAAGCAAGAAGAACGAATAATTTATTCGAAATATCAATTTTTATCCTCTTTTTTTCCCTTAATTTTCCTTATTTTATCGAGCTTTGACCGAAAAAAGCAAGAAAAACGAATAATTTTAGCGAAATATCAATTTTATCCTCTTTTTTCCCTTAATTTTCCTTATTTTATCGAGATTTGACCGAAAAAAGCAAGAAAAACGAATTATTTTAGCGAAATATCAATTTTTATCCTCTTTTTTCCCTTAATTTTCCTTATTTTATCGAGATTTGACCGAAAAAAGCAAGAAAAACGAATAATTTTATCGAAATATCAATTTTTATCCTCTTTTTTCCCTTAATTTTCCTTATTTTATCGAGATTTGACCGCAAAAAGCAAGAAAAACGAATAATTTTAGCGAAATTTCAATTTTTTTCCTCTTTTTTCCCTTAATTTTCCTTATTTTATCGAGATTTGACCGAAAAAGGCAAGAAAAACGTATAATTTTCGCGAAATTTCAATTATTTTCCTCTTTTTTTCCTTCATTCTCCTCATTTAACGAGATTTGACCGAAAAAAGCAAGAAAAACGAATAATTTTAGTGGAATTTCAATATTTTTCCTTTTTTTCCCTTAATTTTCCTTATTTTATCGAGATTTGACCAAAAAAAGCAAGAAAAACGAATAATTTTAGCGAAATTTCAATTTTTTACCTCATTTTTTCCTTCATTCTCCTCATTTAACGAGATTTGACCGAAAAAAGCAAGAAGAACGAATAATTTATTCGAAATATCAATTTTTATCCTCTTTTTTTCCCTTAATTTTCCTTATTTTATCGAGATTTGACCGAAAAAAGCAAGAAAAACGAATAATTTAGCGAAATTTCAATTTTTATCCTCTTTTTTTCCCTTAATTTTCCTTATTTTATCGAGCTTTGACCGAAAAAAGCAAGAAAAACGAATAATTTAAGCGAAATTTCAATTTTTTACCTCATTTTTTCCTTCATTCTCCTCATTTAACGAGATTTGACCGAAAAAAGCAAGAAAAACGAATAATTTTAGCGAAATTTCAATTTTTTACCTCATTTTTTCCTTCATTCTCCTCATTTAACGAGATTTGACCGAAAAAAGCAAGAAGAACGAATAATTTATTCGAAATATCAATTTTTATCCTCTTTTTTTCCCTTAATTTTCCTTATTTTATCGAGCTTTGACCGAAAAAAGCAAGAAAAACGAATAATTTAAGCGAAATTTCAATTTTTTTCCTTTTTTTTTCCCTTAATTTTCCATATTTTATCGAGATTTGACCGAAAAAAGAAAGAAAAACGAATAATTTTAGTGAAATTTCAATTTTTTTCCTTTTTTTCCCTTAATTTTCCTAATTTTATCGAGATTTGACCGAAAAAAGCAAGAAAAACGAATAATTTTAGCGAAATTTCAACTTTATCTTCTTTTTTTCCCTTAATTTTCCTTATTTTATCGAGATTTGACCGAAAAAAGCAAGAAAAACGAATAATTTTAGCGAAATATCAATTTTTATCCTCTTTTTTCCCTTAATTTTCCTTATTTTATCGAGATTTGACCGAAAAAAGCAAGAAAAACGAATTATTTTAGCGAAATATCAATTTTTATCCTCTTTTTTTCCCTTAATTTTCCTTATTTTATCGAGATTTGACCGAAAAAAGCAAGAAAAACGAATAATTTTATCGAAATATCAATTTTTATCCTCTTTTTTCCCCTAATTTTCCTTATTTTATCGAGATTTGACCGCAAAAAGCAAGAAAAACGAATAATTTTAGCGAAATTTCAATTTTTTTCCTCTTTTTTTCCCTTAATTTTCCTTATTTTATCGAGATTTGACCGAAAAAGGCAAGAAAAACGAATAATTTTCGCGAAATTTCAATTATTTTCCTCTTTTTTTCCTTCATTCTCCTCATTTAACGAGATTTGACCGAAAAATGCAAGAAAAACGAATAATTTTAGCAAAATATCAATTTTTATCCTCTTTTTTCCCTTAATTTTCCTTTTTTAATCGAGATTTGACCGAATAAAGCAAGAAAAACGAATAATTTTAGCGAAATTTCAATTTTTTTACTCTTTTTTTCCCTTAATTTTCCTTATTTTATAGAGATTTGACCGAAAAAAGCAAGAAAAACGAATAATTTTAGTGGAATTTCAATATTTTTCCTTTTTTTCCCTTAATTTTCCTTATTTTATCGAGATTTGACCAAAAAAAGCAAGAAAAACGAATAATTTTAGCGAAATTTCAATTTTTTACCTCATTTTTTCCTTCATTCTCCTCATTTAACGAGATTTGACCGAAAAAAGCAAGAAGAACGAATAATTTATTCGAAATATCAATTTTTATCCTCTTTTTTTCCCTTAATTTTCCTTATTTTATCGAGATTTGACTGAAAAAAGCAAGAAAAACGAATATTTTTAGCGAAATTTCAATTTTTATCCTCTTTTTTTCCCTTAATTTTCCTTATTTTAACGAGATTTGACCGAAAAAAGCAAGAAAAACGAATAATTTTAGCGAAATTTCAATTTTTTTCCTCTTTTCTTCCCTTAATTTTCCTTATTTTATCGAAATTTAACCGAAAAACGCAAGAGAAACGAATAACATTAGCGAAATATCAATTTTTTTCCTCTTTATTTCCCTTAATTATCCTTATTTTATCGAGATTTGACCGAAAAATGCAAGAAAAACGAATAATTTTAGCGAAATTTCAATTTTTTTCCTTTTTTTCCCTTAATTTACCTTATTTTATCGAGATTTGACCGAAAAAAGCATGAAAAACGAATAATTTTAGCGAAATTTCAATTTTTTTCCTCTTTTTTTCCTTTAATTTTCCTTATTTTATCGAGATTTGACCGAAAAAAGCAAGAAAGCGAATAATTTTAGCGAAATTTCAATTTTTTTCCTCTTTTTTTCCCTTAATTTTCCTTATTTTATCGAGATTTGACCGAAAAAAGCAAGAAAAACGAATAATTTTAGCGAAATTTCAATTTTAATCCTCTTTTTTTTCCTTAATTTCCTTATTTTATCGAGATTTGACCGAAAAAAGCAAGAAAAACGAATAATTTTAGCGAAATATCAATTTTATCCTCTTTTTTCCCTTAATTTTCCTTATTTTATCGAGATTTGACCGAAAAAAGCAAGAAAAACGAATTATTTTAGCGAAATATCAATTTTTATCCTCTTTTTTCCCTTAATTTTCCTTATTTTATCGAGATTTGACCGAAAAAAGCAAGAAAAACGAATAATTTTATCGAAATATCAATTTTTATCCTCTTTTTTCCCTTAATTTTCCTTATTTTATCGAGATTTGACCGCAAAAAGCAAGAAAAACGAATATTTTTAGCGAAATTTCAATTTTTTTCCTCTTTTTTTCCCTTAATTTTCCTTATTTTATCGAGATTTGACCGAAAAAGGCAAGAAAAACGTATAATTTTCGCGAAATTTCAATTATTTTCCTCTTTTTTTCCTTCATTCTCCTCATTTAACGAGATTTGACCGAAAAAAGCAAGAAAAACGAATAATTTTAGCAAAATATCAATTTTTATCCTCTTTTTTCCCTTAATTTTCCTTTTTTAATCGAGATTTGACCGAATAAAGCAAGAAAAACGAATAATTTTAGCGAAATTTCAATTTTTTTCCTCTTTTTTTCCCTTAATTTTCCTTATTTTATAGAGATTTGACCGAAAAAAGCAAGAAAAACGAATAATTTTAGTGGAATTTCAATATTTTTCCTTTTTTTCCCTTAATTTTCCTTATTTTATCGAGATTTGACCAAAAAAAGCAAGAAAAACGAATAATTTTAGCGAAATTTCAATTTTTTACCTCATTTTTTCCTTCATTCTCCTCATTTAACGAGATTTGACCGAAAAAAGCAAGAAGAACGAATAATTTATTCGAAATATCAATTTTTATCCTCTTTTTTTCCCTTAATTTTCCTTATTTTATCGAGATTTGACCGAAAAAAGCAAGAAAAACGAATAATTTAGCGAAATTTCAATTTTTATCCTCTTTTTTTCCCTTAATTTTCCTTATTTTATCGAGCTTTGACCGAAAAAAGCAAGAAAAACGAATAATTTAAGCGAAATTTCAATTTTTTACCTCATTTTTTCCTTCATTCTCCTCATTTAACGAGATTTGACCGAAAAAAGCAAGAAAAACGAATAATTTTAGCGAAATTTCAATTTTTTACCTCATTTTTTCCTTCATTCTCCTCATTTAACGAGATTTGACCGAAAAAAGCAAGAAGAACGAATAATTTATTCGAAATATCAATTTTTATCCTCTTTTTTTCCCTTAATTTTCCTTATTTTATCGAGCTTTGACCGAAAAAAGCAAGAAAAACGAATAATTTTAGCGAAATATCAATTTTATCCTCTTTTTTCCCTTAATTTTCCTTATTTTATCGAGATTTGACCGAAAAAAGCAAGAAAAACGAATTATTTTAGCGGAATATCAATTTTTATCCTCTTTTTTCCCTTAATTTTCCTTATTTTATCGAGATTTGACCGAAAAAAGCAAGAAAAACGAATAATTTTATCGAAATATCAATTTTTATCCTCTTTTTTCCCTTAATTTTCCTTATTTTATCGAGATTTGACCGCAAAAAGCAAGAAAAACGAATAATTTTAGCGAAATTTCAATTTTTTTCCTCTTTTTTTCCCTTAATTTTCCTTATTTTATCGAGATTTGACCGAAAAAGGCAAGAAAAACGTATAATTTTCGCGAAATTTCAATTATTTTCCTCTTTTTTTCCTTCATTCTCCTCATTTAACGAGATTTGACCGAAAAAAGCAAGAAAAACGAATAATTTTAGCAAAATATCAATTTTTATCCTCTTTTTTCCCTTAATTTTCCTTTTTTAATCGAGATTTGACCGAATAAAGCAAGAAAAACGAATAATTTTAGCGAAATTTCAATTTTTTTCCTCTTTTTTTCCCTTAATTTTCCTTATTTTATAGAGATTTGACCGAAAAAAGCAAGAAAAACGAATAATTTTAGTGGAATTTCAATATTTTTCCTTTTTTTCCCTTAATTTTCCTTATTTTATCGAGATTTGACCAAAAAAAGCAAGAAAAACGAATAATTTTAGCGAAATTTCAATTTTTTACCTCATTTTTTCCTTCATTCTCCTCATTTAACGAGATTTGACCGAAAAAAGCAAGAAGAACGAATAATTTATTCGAAATATCAATTTTTATCCTCTTTTTTTCCCTTAATTTTCCTTATTTTATCGAGATTTGACCGAAAAAAGCAAGAAAAACGAATAATTTAAGCGAAATTTCAATTTTTTACCTCATTTTTTCCTTCATTCTCCTCATTTAACGAGATTTGACCGAAAAAAGCAAGAAAAACGAATAATTTTAGCGAAATTTCAATTTTTTTTCCTCATTTTTTCCTTCATTCTCCTCATTTAACGAGATTTGACCGAAAAAAGCAAGAAGAACGAATAATTTATTCGAAATATCAATTTTTATCCTCTTTTTTTCCCTTAATTTTCCTTATTTTATCGAGCTTTGACCGAAAAAAGCAAGAAAAACGAATAATTTAAGCGAAATTTCGATTTTTTTCCTTTTTTTTCCCCTTAATTTTCCATATTTTATCGAGATTTGACCGAAAAAAGAAAGAAAAACGAATAATTTTAGTGAAATTTCAATTTTTTTCCTTTTTTTCCCTTAATTTTCCTAATTTTATCGAGATTTGACCGAAAAAAGCAAGAAAAACGAATAATTTTAGCGAAATTTCAACTTTATCTTCTTTTTTTCCCTTAATTTTCCTTATTTTATCGAGATTTGACCGAAAAAAGCAAGAAAAACGAATAATTTTAGCGAAATATCAATTTTTATCCTCTTTTTTCTCTTAATTTTCCTTATTTTATCGAGATTTGACCGAAAAAAGCAAGAAAAACGAATTATTTTAGCGAAATATCAATTTTTATCCTCTTTTTTCCCTTAATTTTCCTTATTTTATCGAGATTTGACCGAAAAAAGCAAGAAAAACGAATAATTTTATCGAAATATCAATTTTTATCCTCTTTTTTCCCTTAATTTTCCTTATTTTATCGAGATTTGACCGCAAAGAGCAAGAAAAACGAATAATTTTAGCGAAATTTCAATTTTTTTCCTCTTTTTTTCCCTTAATTTTCCTTATTTTATCGAGATTTGACCGAAAAAGGCAAGAAAAACGTATAATTTTCGCGAAATTTCAATTATTTTCCTCTTTTTTTCCTTCATTCTCCTCATTTAACGAGATTTGACCGAAAAAAGCAAGAAAAACGAATAATTTTAGCAAAATATCAATTTTTATCCTCTTTTTTCCCTTAATTTTCCTTTTTTAATCGAGATTTGACCGAATAAAGCAAGAAAAACGAATAATTTTAGCGAAATTTCAATTTTTTTCCTCTTTTTTTCCCTTAATTTTCCTTATTTTATAGAGATTTGACCGAAAAAAGCAAGAAAAACGAATAATTTTAGTGGAATTTCAATATTTTTCCTTTTTTTCCCTTAATTTTCCTTATTTTATCGAGATTTGACCAAAAAAAGCAAGAAAAACGAATAATTTTAGCGAAATTTCAATTTTTTACCTCATTTTTTCCTTCATTCTCCTCATTTAACGAGATTTGACCGAAAAAAGCAAGAAGAACGAATAATTTATTCGAAATATCAATTTTTATCCTCTTTTTTTCCCTTAATTTTCCTTATTTTATCGAGATTTGACCGAAAAAAGCAAGAAAAACGAATAATTTAAGCGAAATTTCAATTTTTTACCTCATTTTTTCCTTCATTCTCCTCATTTAACGAGATTTGACCGAAAAAAGCAAGAAAAACGAATAATTTTAGCGAAATTTCAATTTTTTTTCCTCATTTTTTCCTTCATTCTCCTCATTTAACGAGATTTGACCGAAAAAAGCAAGAAGAACGAATAATTTATTCGAAATATCAATTTTTATCCTCTTTTTTTCCCTTAATTTTCCTTATTTTATCGAGCTTTGACCGAAAAAAGCAAGAAAAACGAATAATTTAAGCGAAATTTCGATTTTTTTCCTTTTTTTTTCCCTTAATTTTCCATATTTTATCGAGATTTGACCGAAAAAAGAAAGAAAAACGAATAATTTTAGTGAAATTTCAATTTTTTTCCTTTTTTTCCCTTAATTTTCCTAATTTTATCGAGATTTGACCGAAAAAAGCAAGAAAAACGAATAATTTTAGCGAAATTTCAACTTTATCTTCTTTTTTTCCCTTAATTTTCCTTATTTTATCGAGATTTGACCGAAAAAAGCAAGAAAAACGAATAATTTTAGCGAAATATCAATTTTTATCCTCTTTTTTCCCTTAATTTTCCTTATTTTATCGAGATTTGACCGAAAAAAGCAAGAAAAACGAATTATTTTAGCGAAATATCAATTTTTATCCTCTTTTTTTCCCTTAATTTTCCTTATTTTATCGAGATTTGACCGAAAAAAGCAAGAAAGACGAATAATTTTATCGAAATATCAATTTTTATCCTCTTTTTTCCCTTAATTTTCCTTATTTTATCGAGATTTGACCGCAAAAAGCAAGAAAAACGAATAATTTTAGCGAAATTTCAATTTTTTTCCTCTTTTTTTCCCTTAATTTTCCTTATTTTATCGAGATTTGACCGAAAAAGGCAAGAAAAACGAATAATTTTCGCGAAATTTCAATTATTTTCCTCTTTTTTTCCTTCATTCTCCTCATTTAACGAGATTTGACCGAAAAATGCAAGAAAAACGAATAATTTTAGCAAAATATCAATTTTTATCCTCTTTTTTCCCTTAATTTTCCTTTTTTAATCGAGATTTGACCAAATAAAGCAAGAAAAACGAATAATTTTAGCGAAATTTCAATTTTTTTACTCTTTTTTTCCCTTAATTTTCCTTATTTTATAAAGATTTGACCGAAAAAAGCAAGAAAAACGAATAATTTTAGTGGAATTTCAATATTTTTCCTTTTTTTCCCTTAATTTTCCTTATTTTATCGAGATTTGACCAAAAAAAGCAAGAAAAACGAATAATTTTAGCGAAATTTCAATTTTTTACCTCATTTTTTCCTTCATTCTCCTCATTTAACGAGATTTGACCGAAAAAAGCAAGAAGAACGAATAATTTATTCGAAATATCAATTTTTATCCTCTTTTTTTCCCTTAATTTTCCTTATTTTATCGAGATTTGACCGAAAAAAGCAAGAAAAACGAATATTTTTAGCGAAATTTCAATTTTTATCCTCTTTTTTTCCCTTAATTTTCCTTATTTTATCGAGATTTGACCGAAAAAAGCAAGAAAAACGAATAATTTAAGCGAAATTTCAATTTTTTTCCTCTTTTTTTCCCTTAATTTTCCTTATTTTACCGAGATTTGACCGAAAAAAGAAAGAAAAACGAATAATTTTAGTGAAATTTCAATTTTTTTCCTTTTTTCCCCCTAATTTTCCTAATTTTATCGAGATTTGACCGAAAAAAGCAAGAAAAACGAATAATTTTAGCGAAATTTCAACTTTATCTTCTTTTTTTCCCTTAATTTTCCTTATTTTATCGAGATTTGACCGAAAAAAGCAAGAAAAACGAATAATTTTAGCGAAATTTCAATTTTTTTCCTCTTTTTTTCCCTTAATTTTCCTTATTTTATTGAGATTTGACCGAAAAAAGCAAGAAAAACGAATAATTTTAAAGAAATTTCAAATTTTTTCCTCTTTTTTTCCCTTAATTTTCCTTACTTTATCGAGATTTGACCGAAAAAAGCAAGAAAAACGAATAATTTTAGCGAAATATCAATTTTTATCCTCTTTTTTCCCTTAATTTTCCTTATTTGATCGAGATTTGACCGAAAAAAGCAAGAAAAACGAATTATTTTAGCGAAATATCAATTTTTATCCTCTTTTTTCCCTTAATTTTCCTTAATTTATCGAGATTTGACCGAAAAAAGCAAGAAAAACGAATAATTTTATCGAAATATCAATTTTTATCCGCTTTTTTTCCCTTAATTTTCCTTATTTTATCGAGATTTGACCGAAAAAAGCAAGAAAAACGAATAATTTTAGCAAAATATCAATTTTTATCCTCTTTTTTCCCATAATTTTCCTTTTTTAATCGAGATTTGACCGAATAAAGCAAGAAAAACGAATAATTTTAGCGAAATTTCAATTTTTTTCCTCTTTTTTTCCCTTAATTTTCCTTATTTTATAGAGATTTGACCGAAAAAAGCAAGAAAAACGAATAATTTTAGTGGAATTTCAATATTTTTCCTTTTTTTCCCTTAATTTTCCTTATTTTATCGAGATTTGACCAAAAAAAGCAAGAAAAACGAATAATTTTAGCGAAATTTCAATTTTTTTTCCTCATTTTTTCCTTCATTCTCCTCATTTAACGAGATTTGACCGAAAAAAGCAAGAAGAACGAATAATTTATTCGAAATATCAATTTTTATCCTCTTTTTTTCCCTTAATTTTCCTTATTTTATCGAGCTTTGACCGAAAAAAGCAAGAAAAACGAATAATTTAAGCGAAATTTCGATTTTTTTCCTTTTTTTTTCCCTTAATTTTCCATATTTTATCGAGATTTGACCGAAAAAAGAAAGAAAAACGAATAATTTTAGTGAAATTTCAATTTTTTTCCTTTTTTTCCCTTAATTTTCCTAATTTTATCGAAATTTGACCGAAAAAAGCAAGAAAAACGAATAATTTTAGCGAAATTTCAACTTTATCTTCTTTTTTTCCCTTAATTTTCCTTATTTTATCGAGATTTGACCGAAAAAAGCAAGAAAAACGAATAATTTTAGCGAAATATCAATTTTTATCCTCTTTTTTCCCTTAATTTTCCTTATTTTATCGAGATTTGACCGAAAAAAGCAAGAAAAACGAATTATTTTAGCGAAATATCAATTTTTATCCTCTTTTTTTCCCTTAATTTTCCTTATTTTATCGAGATTTGACCGAAAAAAGCAAGAAAGACGAATAATTTTATCGAAATATCAATTTTTATCCTCTTTTTTCCCTTAATTTTCCTTATTTTATCGAGATTTGACCGCAAAAAGCAAGAAAAACGAATAATTTTAGCGAAATTTCAATTTTTTTCCTCTTTTTTTCCCTTAATTTTCCTTATTTTATCGAGATTTGACCGAAAAAGGCAAGAAAAACGAATAATTTTCGCGAAATTTCAATTATTTTCCTCTTTTTTTCCTTCATTCTCCTCATTTAACGAGATTTGACCGAAAAATGCAAGAAAAACGAATAATTTTAGCAAAATATCAATTTTTATCCTCTTTTTTCCCTTAATTTTCCTTTTTTAATCGAGATTTGACCAAATAAAGCAAGAAAAACGAATAATTTTAGCGAAATTTCAATTTTTTTACTCTTTTTTTCCCTTAATTTTCCTTATTTTATAAAGATTTGACCGAAAAAAGCAAGAAAAACGAATAATTTTAGTGGAATTTCAATATTTTTCCTTTTTTTCCCTTAATTTTCCTTATTTTATCGAGATTTGACCAAAAAAAGCAAGAAAAACGAATAATTTTAGCGAAATTTCAATTTTTTACCTCATTTTTTCCTTCATTCTCCTCATTTAACGAGATTTGACCGAAAAAAGCAAGAAGAACGAATAATTTATTCGAAATATCAATTTTTATCCTCTTTTTTTCCCTTAATTTTCCTTATTTTATCGAGATTTGACCGAAAAAAGCAAGAAAAACGAATATTTTTAGCGAAATTTCAATTTTTATCCTCTTTTTTTCCCTTAATTTTCCTTATTTTATCGAGATTTGACCGAAAAAAGCAAGAAAAACGAATAATTTAAGCGAAATTTCAATTTTTTTCCTCTTTTTTTCCCTTAATTTTCCTTATTTTACCGAGATTTGACCGAAAAAAGAAAGAAAAACGAATAATTTTAGTGAAATTTCAATTTTTTTCCTTTTTTCCCCCTAATTTTCCTAATTTTATCGAGATTTGACCGAAAAAAGCAAGAAAAACGAATAATTTTAGCGAAATTTCAACTTTATCTTCTTTTTTTCCCTTAATTTTCCTTATTTTATCGAGATTTGACCGAAAAAAGCAAGAAAAACGAATAATTTTAGCGAAATTTCAATTTTTTTCCTCTTTTTTTCCCTTAATTTTCCTTATTTTATTGAGATTTGACCGAAAAAAGCAAGAAAAACGAATAATTTTAAAGAAATTTCAAATTTTTTCCTCTTTTTTTCCCTTAATTTTCCTTACTTTATCGAGATTTGACCGAAAAAAGCAAGAAAAACGAATAATTTTAGCGAAATATCAATTTTTATCCTCTTTTTTCCCTTAATTTTCCTTATTTGATCGAGATTTGACCGAAAAAAGCAAGAAAAACGAATTATTTTAGCGAAATATCAATTTTTATCCTCTTTTTTCCCTTAATTTTCCTTAATTTATCGAGATTTGACCGAAAAAAGCAAGAAAAACGAATAATTTTATCGAAATATCAATTTTTATCCGCTTTTTTTCCCTTAATTTTCCTTATTTTATCGAGATTTGACCGAAAAAAGCAAGAAAAACGAATAATTTTAGCAAAATATCAATTTTTATCCTCTTTTTTCCCATAATTTTCCTTTTTTAATCGAGATTTGACCGAATAAAGCAAGAAAAACGAATAATTTTAGCGAAATTTCAATTTTTTTCCTCTTTTTTTCCCTTAATTTTCCTTATTTTATAGAGATTTGACCGAAAAAAGCAAGAAAAACGAATAATTTTAGTGGAATTTCAATATTTTTCCTTTTTTTCCCTTAATTTTCCTTATTTTATCGAGATTTGACCAAAAAAAGCAAGAAAAACGAATAATTTTAGCGAAATTTCAATTTTTTACCTCATTTTTTCCTTCATTCTCCTCATTTAACGAGATTTGACCGAAAAAAGCAAGAAGAACGAATAATTTATTCGAAATATCAATTTTTATCCTCTTTTTTTTCCTTAATTTTCCTTATTTTATCGAGATTTGACCGAAAAAAGCAAGAAAAACGAATAATTTTAGCGAAATTTCAATTTTTTTCCTCTTTTTTTCCCTTAATTTTCCTTATTTTATCGAGATTTGACCGAAAAACGCAAGAAAAACAAATAATTTTAGCCAAATTTCAATTTTTATCCTCTTTTTTTCCCTTAATTTTCCTTATTTTATCGAGATTTGACCGAAAAAAGAAATAAAAACGAATAATTTTAGTGAAATTTCAATTTTTTTCCTTTTTTTCCCTTAATTTTACTAATTTTATCGAGATTTGACCGAAAAAAGCAAGAAAAACAAATAATTTTAGCGAAATTTCAATTTTATCTTCTTTTTTTCCCTTAATTTTCCTTATTTTATCGAGATTTGACCGAAAAAAGCAAGAAAAACAAATAATTTTAGCGAAATTTCAATTTTTATCCTCTTTTTTTCCCTTAATTTTCCTTATTTTATCGAGATTTGACCAAAAAGCAAGAAAAACAATTAATTTTTGCGAAATTTCAATTTTTCTCCTCTTTTTTTCCCTTAATTTTCCTTATTTTATCGAGCTTTGACCGAAAAAAGCAAGAAAAACGAATAATTTTAGCGAAATTTCAATTTTTTTCCTCTTTTTTTCCCTTAATATTCCGTATTTTATCGAGATTTGACCGAAAAAAGCAAGAAAAACGAATATTTTTAGCGAAATTTCAATTTGTATCCTCTTTTTTTCCCTTAATTTTCCTTATTTTATCGAGATTTGACCGAAAAAAGCAAGAAAAATGAATAATTTAGGCGAAATTTCAATTTTTTTCCTCTTTTTTTCCCTTAATTTTCCTTATTTTATCGAGATTTGACCGAAAAAAGAAAGAAAAACGAATAATTTTAGTGAAATTTCAATTTTTTTCCTTTTTTTCCCCTAATTTTCCTAATTTTATCGAGATTTGACCGAAAAAAGCAAGAAAAACGAATAATTTTAGCGAAATTTCAACTTTATCTTCTTTTTTTCCCTTAATTTTCCTTATTTTATCGAGATTTGACCGAAAAAAGCAAGAAAAACGAATAATTTTAGCGAAATTTCAATTTTTTTCCTTTTTTTTTCCCTTAATTTTCCTTATTTTATCGAGATTTGACCGAAAAAAGCAAGAAAAACGAATAATTTTAAAGAAATTTCAATTTTTTTCCTCTTTTTTTCTCTTAATTTTCCTTATTTTTATCGAGATTTGACCGAAAAAAGCAAGAAAAGAGAATAATTTTAGCGAAATTTCAATTTTTTTCCTCTTTTTTTCCCTTAATTTTCTTTATTTTTATCGAGATTTGACCGAAAAAAGCAAGAAAAACGAATAATTTTAGCGAAATTTCAATTTTTATCCTCTTTTTTTCCCTTAATTTTCCTTATTTTAACGAGATTTGACCGAAAAAAGCAAGAAAAACGAATAATTTTAGCGAAATTTCAATTTTTTTCCTCTTTTCTTCCCTTAATTTTCCTTATTTTATCGAAATTTGACCGAAAAACGCAAGAGAAACGAATAACATTAGCGAAATTTCAATTTTTATCCTCTTTTTTCCCTTAATTTTCCTTATTTTATCGAGATTTGACCGAAAAAAGCAAGAAAAACTAATAATTTTAGCGAAATTTCAATTTTTTTCCTCTTTATTTCCCTTAATTATCCTTATTTTATCTAGATTTGACCGAAAAAAGCAAGAAAAACGAATAATTTTAGCGAAATTTCAATTTTTTTCCTTTTTTTCCCTTAATTTTCCTTATTTTATCGAGATTTGACCGAAAAAAGCATGAAAAACGAATAATTTTAGCGAAATTTCAATTTTTTTCCTCTTTTTTTCCTTTAATTTTCCTTATTTTATCGAGATTTGACCGAAAAAAGCAAGAAAGCGAATAATTTTAGCGAAATTTCAATTTTTTTCCTCTTTTTTTCCCTTAATTTTCCTTATTTTATCGAGATTTGACCGAAAAAAGCAAGAAAAACGAATAATTTTATCGAAATATCAATTTTTATCCGCTTTTTTTCCCTTAATTTTCCTTATTTTATCGAGATTTGACCGAAAAAAGCAAGAAAAACGAATAATTTTAGCGAAAGTTCAATTTTTTTCCTCTTTTTTTTCCCTTAATTTTCCTTACTTTATCGAGATTTGACCGCAAAAAGCAAGAAAAACGAATAATGTTTGTGGAATTTCAATATGTTTACTTTTTTTCCCTTAATTTTCCTTATTTTATCGAGATTTGACCAAAAAAAGCAAGAAAAACGAATAATTTTAGAGAAATTTCAATTTTTTTTCCTCTTTTTTTACTTCATTATCCTCATTTAACGAGATTTGACCGAAAAAAGGAAGAAAAACAAATAATTTTAGCGAAATTTCAATCTTTTTCCTCTTTTTTTCCCTTAATTTTCCTTATTTTATCGAGATTTGACCGAAAAAAACAAGAAAAGCGAATAATTTTAGCGAAATTTCAACTTTATCTTCTTTTTTTCCCTTAATTTTCCTTATTTTATCGAGATTTGATCGAAAAACGCAAGAAAAAATAATAATTTTAGCTAAATTTCAATTTTAATCCTCTTTTTTTCCCTTAATTTTCCTTATTTTATCGAGATTTGACCGAAAAAAGAAAGAAAAACGAATAATTTTAGCGAAATTTCAACTTTATCTTCTTTTTTTCCCTTAATTTTCCTTATTTTATCGAGATTTGACCGAAAAAAGCAAGAAAAACGAATAATTTTAGCGAAATTTCAATTTTTATCCTCTTTTTTTCCCTTAATTTTCCTTATTTTATCGAGATTTGACCGAAAAAAGCAAGAAAAACGAATAATTTTAAAGAAATTTCAATTTTTTTCCTCTTTTTTTTTCTTAATTTTCCTTATTTTTATCGAGATTTGACCGAAAAAAGTAAGAAAAACGAATAATTTTAGCGAAATTTCAACTTTATCTTCTTTTTTTCCCTTAATTTTCCTTATTTTATCGAGATTTGACCGAAAAAAGCAAGAAAAACGAATAATTTTAGCGAAATATCAATTTTTATCCTCTTTTTTCCCTTAATTTTCCTTATTTTATCGAGATTTGACCGAAAAAAGCAAGAAAAACGAATTATTTTAGCGAAATATCAATTTTTATCCTCTTTTTTCCCTTAATTTTCCTTAATTTATCGAGATTTGACCGAAAAAAGCAAGAAAAACGAATAATTTTATCGAAATATCAATTTTTATCCGCTTTTTTTCCCTTAATTTTCCTTATTTTATCGAGATTTGACCGAAAAAAGCAAGAAAAACGAATAATTTTAGCAAAATATCAATTTTTATCCTCTTTTTTCCCTTAATTTTCCTTTTTTAATCGAGATTTGACCTAATAAAGCAAGAAAAACGAATAATTTTAGCGAAATTTCAATTTTTTTCCTCTTTTTTTCCCTTAATTTTCCTTATTTTATAGAAATTTGACCGAAAAAAGCAAGAAAAACGAATAATTTTAGTGGAATTTCAATATTTTTCCTTTTTTTCCCTTAATTTTCCTTATTTTATCGAGATTTGACCAAAAAAAGCAAGAAAAACGAATAATTTTAGCGAAATTTCAATTTTTTACCTAATTTTTTCCTTCATTCTCCTCATTTAACGAGATTTGACCGAAAAAAGCAAGAAGAACGAATAATTTATTCGAAATATCAATTTTTATCCTCTTTTTTTTCCTTAATTTTCCTTATTTTATCGAGATTTGACCGAAAAAAGCAAGAAAAACGAATAATTTTAGCGAAATTTCAATTTTTTTCCTCTTTTTTTCCCTTAATTTTCCTTATTTTATCGAGATTTGACCGAAAAACGCAAGAAAAACAAATAATTTTAGCCAAATTTCAATTTTTATCCTCTTTTTTTCCCTTAATTTTCCTTATTTTATCGAGATTTGACCGAAAAAAGAAAGAAAAACGAATAATTTTAGTGAAATTTCAATTTTATTCCTTTTTTTCCCTTAATTTTACTAATTTTATCGAGATTTGACCGAAAAAAGCAAGAAAACCAAATAATTTTAGCGAAATTTCAATTTTATCTTCTTTTTTTCCCTTAATTTTCCTTATTTTATCGAGATTTGACCGAAAAAAGCAAGAAAAACAAATAATTTTAGCGAAATTTCAATTTTTATCCTCTTTTTTTCCCTTAATTTTCCTTATTTTATCGAGATTTGACCAAAAAGCAAGAAAAACAATTAATTTTTGCGAAATTTCAATTTTTCTCCTCTTTTTTTCCCTTAATTTTCCTTATTTTATCGAGCTTTGACCGAAAAAAGCAAGAAAAACGAATAATTTTAGCGAAATTTCAATTTTTTTCCTCTTTTTTTCCCTTAATATTCCGTATTTTATCGAGATTTGACCGAAAAAAGCAAGAAAAACGAATATTTTTAGCGAAATTTCAATTTTTATCCTCTTTTTTTCCCTTAATTTTCCTTATTTTATCGAGATTTGACCGAAAAAAGCAAGAAAAACGAATAATTTAGGCGAAATTTCAACTTTATCTTCTTTTTTTCCCTTAATTTTCCTTATTTTATCGAGATTTGACCGAAAAAAGCAAGAAAAACGAATAATTTTAGCGAAATTTCAATTTTTTTCCTCTTTTTTTCCCTTAATTTTCCTTATTTTATCGAGATTTGACCGAAAAAAGCAAGAAAAACGAATAATTTTAGCGAAATTTCAATTTTTTTCCTCTTTTCTTCCCTTAATTTTCCTTATTTTATCGAGATTTGACCGAAAAAAGCAAGAAAAACGAATAATTTTAGCGAAATTTCAATTTTTTTCCTCTTTTTTTCCCTTAATTTTCCTTATTTTATCGAGATTTGACCGAAAAAAGCAAGAAAAACGAATAATTTTAGCGAAATTTCAATTTTTTTCCTCTTTTCTTCCCTTAATTTTCCTTATTTTATCGAAATTTGACCGAAAAACGCAAGAGAAACGAATAACATTAGCGAAATATCAATTTTTATCCTCTTTTTTCCCTTAATTTTCCTTATTTTATCGAGATTTGACCGAAAAAAGCAAGAAAAACTAAAAATTTTAGCGAAATTTCAATTTTTTTCCTCTTTATTTCCCTTAATTATCTTTATTTTATCGAGATTTGACCGAAAAAAGCAAGAAAAACGAATAATTTTAGCGAAATTTCAATTTTTTTCCTTTTTTTCCCTTAATTTTCCTTATTTTATCGAGATTTGACCGAAAAAAGCATGAAAAACGAATAATTTTAGCGAAATTTCAATTTTTTTCCTCTTTTTTTCCTTTAATTTTCCTTATTTTATCGAGATTTGACCGAAAAAAGCAAGAAAGCGAATAATTTTAGCGAAATTTCAATTTTTTTCCTCTTTTTTTCCCTTAATTTTCCTTATTTTATCGAGATTTGACCGAAAAAAGCAAGAAAAACGAATAATTTTAGCGAAATTTCAATTTTAATCCTCTTTTTTTTCCTTAATTTCCTTATTTTATCGAGATTTGACCGAAAAAAACAAGAAAAACGAATAATTTTATCGAAATTTCAATCTTTTTCCTCTTTTTTTCCCTTAATTTTCCTTATTTTATCGAGATTTGACCGAAAAAAGCAAGAAAAACGAATAATTTTCGCAAAATTTCAATTTTTTTCCTCTTTTTTTCCCTTAATTTTCCTTATTTTATTGAGATTTGACCGAAAAAAGCAAGAAAAACGAATAATTTTAAAGAAATTTCAATTTTTTTCCTCTTTTTTTCCCTTAATTTTCCTTACTTTATCGAGATTTGACCGAAAAAAGCAAGAAAAACGAATAATTTTAGCGAAATATCAATTTTTATCCTCTTTTTTCCCTTAATTTTCCTTATTTTATCGAGATTTAACCGAAAAAAGCAAGAAAAACGAATTATTTTAGCGAAATATCAATTTTTATCCTCTTTTTTCCCTTAATTTTCCTTAATTTATCGAGATTTGACCGAAAAAAGCAAGAAAAACGAATAATTTTATCGAAATATCAATTTTTATCCGCTTTTTTTCCCTTAATTTTCCTTATTTTATCGAGATTTGACCGAAAAAAGCAAGAAA
This sequence comes from Sympetrum striolatum, assembly GCA_947579665.1. Classification (NCBI taxonomy): domain Eukaryota; kingdom Metazoa; phylum Arthropoda; class Insecta; order Odonata; family Libellulidae; genus Sympetrum; species Sympetrum striolatum. The sequence continues at coordinate 90,806 of CANPUZ010000159.1, read as the reverse complement.
AACGAATAATTTTAGCGAAAGTTCAATTTTTTTCCTCTTTTTTTTCCCTTAATTTTCCTTACTTTATCGAGATTTGACCGCAAAAAGCAAGAAAAACGAATAATGTTTGTGGAATTTCAATATGTTTACTTTTTTTCCCTTAATTTTCCTTATTTTATCGAGATTTGACCAAAAAAAGCAAGAAAAACGAATAATTTTAGAGAAATTTCAATTTTTTTTCCTCTTTTTTTCCTTCATTATCCTCATTTAACGAGATTTGACCGAAAAAAGCAAGAAAAACGAATAATTTTAGCGAAATTTCAATCTTTTTCCTCTTTTTTTCCCTTAATTTTCCTTATTTTATCGAGATTTGACCGAAAAAAACAAGAAAAGCGAATAATTTTAGCGATATTTCAACTTTATCTTCTTTTTTTCCCTTAATTTTCCTTATTTTATCGAGATTTGACCGAAAAACGCAAGAAAAAATAATAATTTTAGCTAAATTTCAATTTTAATCCTCTTTTTTTCCCTTAATTTTCCTTATTTTATCGAGATTTGACCGAAAAAAGAAAGAAAAACGAATAATTTTAGCGAAATTTCAACTTTATCTTCTTTTTTTCCCTTAATTTTCCTTATTTTATCGAGATTTGACCGAAAAAAGCAAGAAAAACGAATAATTTTAGCGAAATTTCAATTTTTATCCTCTTTTTTTCCCTTAATTTTCCTTATTTTATCGAGATTTGACCGAAAAAAGCAAGAAAAACGAATAATTTTAAAGAAATTTCTATTTTTTTCCCCTTTTTTCCCTTAATTTTTCTTATTTTATCGAGATTTGACCGAAAAAAGCAAGAAAAACGAATAATTTTAGCGAAATATCAATTTTTATCCTCTTTTTTCCCTTAATTTTCCTTATTTTATCGAGATTTGACCAAAAAAAGCAAGAAAAACGAATTATTTTAGCGAAATATCAATTTTTATCCTCTTTTTTCCCTTAATTTTCCTTATTTTATCGAGATTTGACCGAAAAAAGCAAGATAAACGAATAATTTTATCGAAATATCAATTTTTATCCTCTTTTTTTCCCTTAATTTTCCTTATTTTATCGAGATTTGACCACAAAAAGCAAGAAAAACGAATAATTTTATCGAAATATCAATTTTTATCCGCTTTTTTTCCCTTATTTTTCCTTATTTTATCGAGATATGACCGAAAAAAGCAAGAAAAACGAATAATTTTAGCGAAAGTTCAATTTTTTTCCTCTTTTTTTTCCCTTAATTTTCCTTACTTTATCGAGATTTGACCGCAAAAAGCAAGAAAAACGAATAATTTTTGTGGAATTTCAATATGTTTCCTTTTTTTCCCTTAATTTTCCTTATTTTATCGAGATTTGACCAAAAAAAGCAAGAAAAACGAATAATTTTAGAGAAATTTCAATTTTTTTTCCTCTTTTTTTCCTTCATTATCCTCATTTAACGAGATTTGACCGAAAAAAGCAAGAAAAACGAATAATTTTAGCGAAATTTCAATCTTTTTCCTCTTTTTTTCCCTTAATTTTCCTTATTTTATCGAGATTTGACCGAAAAAAGCAAAAAAAACGAATAGTTTTAGCGAAATATCAATTTTTATCCTCTTTTTTCCCTTAATTTTCCTTATATTATCGAGATTTGACCGAAAAAAGAAAGAAAAAATAATAATTTTAGCTAAATTTCAATTTTTATCCTCTTTTTTTCCCTTAATTTTCCTTATTTTATCGAGATTTGACCGAAAAAAGAAAGAAAAACGAATAGTTTTAGTGAAATTTCAATTTTTTTCCTTTTTTTCCCTTAATTTTCCTAATTTTATCGAGATTTGACCGAAAAAAGCAAGAAAAACGAATAATTTTAGCGAAATTTCAACTTTATCTTCTTTTTTTCCCTTAATCTTCCTTATTTTATCGAGATTTGACCGAAAAAAGCAAAAAAGACGAATAATTTTAGCGAAATTTCAATTTTTTTCCTCTTTTTTTCCCTTAATTTTCCTTATTTTATCGAGATTTGACCGAAAAAAGCAAGAAAAACGAATAATTTTAAAGAAATTTCAATTTTTTTCCTCTTTTTTTCTCTTAATTTTCCTTATTTTTATCGAGATTTGACCGAAAAAAGCAAGAAAAGAGAATAATTTTAGCGAAATTTCAATTTTTTTCCTCTTTTTTTCCCTTAATTTTCTTTATTTTTATCGAGATTTGACCGAAAAAAGCAAGAAAAACGAATAATTTTATCGAAATATCAATTTTTATCCGCTTTTTTTCCCTTATTTTTCCTTATTTTATCGAGATATGACCGAAAAAAGCAAGAAAAACGAATAATTTTAGCGAAAGCTCAATTTTTTTCCTCTTTTTTTTCCCTTAATTTTCCTTACTTTATCGAGATTTGACCGCAAAAAGCAAGAAAAACGAATAATTTTTGTGGAATTTCAATATGTTTCCTTTTTTTCCCTTAATTTTCCTTATTTTATCGAGATTTGACCAAAAAAAGCAAGAAAAACGAATAATTTTAGAGAAATTTCAATTTTTTTTCCTCTTTTTTTCCTTCATTATCCTCATTTAACGAGATTTGACCGAAAAAAGCAAGAAAAACGAATAATTTTAGCGAAATTTCAATCTTTTTCCTCTTTTTTTCCCTTAATTTTCCTTATTTTATCGAGATTTGACCGAAAAACGCAAGAAAAAATAATAATTTTAGCTAAATTTCAATTTTTATCCTCTTTTTTTCCCTTAATTTTCCTTATTTTATCGAGATTTGACCGAAAAAAGAAAGAAAAACGAATAGTTTTAGTGAAATTTCAATTTTTATCCTCTTTTTTTCCCTTAATTTTCCTAATTTTATCGAAATTTCAATCTTTTTCCTCTTTTTTTCCCTTAATTTTCCTTATTTTATCGAGATTTGACCGAAAAAAGCAAGAAAAACGAATAATTTTAGCGAAATTTCACTTTTTCCTCTTTTTTTCCCTTAATTTTCCTTATTTTATCGAGATTTGACCGAAAAAAGCAAGAAAAACGAATAATTTTAAAGAAATTTCAATTTTTTTCCTCTTTTTTTCCCTTAATTTTCCTTACTTTATCGAGATTTGACCGAAAAAAGCAAGAAAAACGAATAATATTAGCGAAATATCAATTTTTATCCTCTTTTTTCCCTTAATTTTCCTTATTTTATCGAGATTTGACCGAAAAAAGCAAGAAAAACGAATTATTTAAGCGAAATATCAATTTTTATCCTCTTTTTTCCCTTAATTTTCCTTAATTTATCGAGATTTGACCGAAAAAAGCAAGAAAAACGAATAATTTTATCGAAATATCAATTTTTATCCGCTTTTTTTCCCTTATTTTTCCTTATTTTATCGAGATATGACCGAAAAAAGCAAGAAAAACGAATAATTTTAGCGAAAGTTCAATTTTTTTCCTCTTTTTTTTCCCTTAATTTTCCTTACTTTATCGAGATTTGACCGCAAAAAGCAAGAAAAACGAATAATTTTTGTGGAATTTCAATATGTTTCCTTTTTTCCCTTAATTTTCCTTATTTTATCGAGATTTGACCAAAAAAAGCAAGAAAAACGAATAATTTTAGAGAAATTTCAATTTTTTTTCCTCTTTTTTTCCTTCATTATCCTCATTTAACGAGATTTGACCGAAAAAAGCAAGAAAAACGAATAATTTTAGCGAAATATCAATTTTTATCCTCTTTTGTTCCCTTAATTTTCCTAATTTTATCGAGATTTGACCGAAAAAAGAAAGAAAAACGAATAATTTTAGTGAAATTTCAATTTTTTTCCTTTTTTTCCCTTAATTTTCCTAATTTTATCGAGATTTGACCGAAAAAAGCAACAAAAACGAATAATTTTAGCGAAATTTCAATTTTATCTTCTTTTTTTCCCTTAATTTTCCTTATTTTATCGAGATTTGACCGAAAAAATGAAGAAAAACAAATAATTTTAGCGAAATTTCAATTATTATCCTCTTTTTTTCCCTTAATTTTCCTTATTTTATAAAGATTTGACCGAAAAAAGCAAGAAAAACGAATAATTTTAGTGGAATTTCAATATTTTTCCTTTTTTTCCCTTAATTTTCCTTATTTTATCGAGATTTGACCAAAAAAAGCAAGAAAAACGAATAATTTTAGCGAAATTTCAATTTTTTACCTCATTTTTTCCTTCATTCTCCTCATTTAACGAGATTTGACCGAAAAAAGCAAGAAGAACGAATAATTTATTCGAAATATCAATTTTTATCCTCTTTTTTTCCCTTAATTTTCCTTATTTTATCGAGATTTGACCGAAAAAAGCAAGAAAAACGAATATTTTTAGCGAAATTTCAATTTTTATCCTCTTTTTTTCCCTTAATTTTCCTTATTTTATCGAGATTTGACCGAAAAAAGCAAGAAAAACGAATAATTTAAGCGAAATTTCAATTTTTTTCCTCTTTTTTTCCCTTAATTTTCCTTATTTTACCGAGATTTGACCGAAAAAAGAAAGAAAAACGAATAATTTTAGTGAAATTTCAATTTTTTTCCTTTTTTCCCCCTAATTTTCCTAATTTTATCGAGATTTGACCGAAAAAAGCAAGAAAAACGAATAATTTTAGCGAAATTTCAACTTTATCTTCTTTTTTTCCCTTAATTTTCCTTATTTTATCGAGATTTGACCGAAAAAAGCAAGAAAAACGAATAATTTTAGCGAAATTTCAATTTTTTTCCTCTTTTTTTCCCTTAATTTTCCTTATTTTATTGAGATTTGACCGAAAAAAGCAAGAAAAACGAATAATTTTAAAGAAATTTCAATTTTTTTCCTCTTTTTTTCCCTTAATTTTCCTTACTTTATCGAGATTTGACATAAAAAAGCAAGAAAAACGAATAATTTTAGCGAAATATCAATTTTTATCCTCTTTTTTCCCTTAATTTTCCTTATTTGATCGAGATTTGACCGAAAAAAGCAAGAAAAACGAATTATTTTAGCGAAATATCAATTTTTATCCTCTTTTTTCCCTTAATTTTCCTTAATTTATCGAGATTTGACCGAAAAAAGCAAGAAAAACGAATAATTTTATCGAAATATCAATTTTTATCCGCTTTTTTTCCCTTAATTTTCCTTATTTTATCGAGATTTGACCGAAAAAAGCAAGAAAAACGAATAATTTTAGCAAAATATCAATTTTTATCCTCTTTTTTCCCTTAATTTTCCTTTTTTAATCGAGATTTGACCGAATAAAGCAAGAAAAACGAATAATTTTAGCGAAATTTCAATTTTTTTCCTCTTTTTTTCCCTTAATTTTCCTTATTTTATAGAGATTTGACCGAAAAAAGCAAGAAAAACGAATAATTTTAGTGGAATTTCAATATTTTTCCTTTTTTTCCCTTAATTTTCCTTATTTTATCGAGATTTGACCAAAAAAAGCAAGAAAAACGAATAATTTTAGCGAAATTTCAATTTTTTACCTCATTTTTTCCTTCATTCTCCTCATTTAACGAGATTTGACCGAAAAAAGCAAGAAGAACGAATAATTTATTCGAAATATCAATTTTTATCCTCTTTTTTTTCCTTAATTTTCCTTATTTTATCGAGATTTGACCGAAAAAAGCAAGAAAAACGAATAATTTTAGCGAAATTTCAATTTTTTTCCTCTTTTTTTCCCTTAATTTTCCTTATTTTATCGAGATTTGACCGAAAAACGCAAGAAAAACAAATAATTTTAGCCAAATTTCAATTTTTATCCTCTTTTTTTCCCTTAATTTTCCTTATTTTATCGAGATTTGACCGAAAAAAGAAATAAAAACGAATAATTTTAGTGAAATTTCAATTTTTTTCCTTTTTTTCCCTTAATTTTACTAATTTTATCGAGATTTGACCGAAAAAAGCAAGAAAAACAAATAATTTTAGCGAAATTTCAATTTTATCTTCTTTTTTTCCCTTAATTTTCCTTATTTTATCGAGATTTGACCGAAAAAAGCAAGAAAAACAAATAATTTTAGCGAAATTTCAATTTTTATCCTCTTTTTTTCCCTTAATTTTCCTTATTTTATCGAGATTTGACCAAAAAGCAAGAAAAACAATTAATTTTTGCGAAATTTCAATTTTTCTCCTCTTTTTTTCCCTTAATTTTCCTTATTTTATCGAGCTTTGACCGAAAAAAGCAAGAAAAACGAATAATTTTAGCGAAATTTCAATTTTTTTCCTCTTTTTTTCCCTTAATATTCCGTATTTTATCGAGATTTGACCGAAAAAAGCAAGAAAAACGAATATTTTTAGCGAAATTTCAATTTGTATCCTCTTTTTTTCCCTTAATTTTCCTTATTTTATCGAGATTTGACCGAAAAAAGCAAGAAAAATGAATAATTTAGGCGAAATTTCAATTTTTTTCCTCTTTTTTTCCCTTAATTTTCCTTATTTTATCGAGATTTGACCGAAAAAAGAAAGAAAAACGAATAATTTTAGTGAAATTTCAATTTTTTTCCTTTTTTTCCCCTAATTTTCCTAATTTTATCGAGATTTGACCGAAAAAAGCAAGAAAAACGAATAATTTTAGCGAAATTTCAACTTTATCTTCTTTTTTTCCCTTAATTTTCCTTATTTTATCGAGATTTGACCGAAAAAAGCAAGAAAAACGAATAATTTTAGCGAAATTTCAATTTTTTTCCTTTTTTTTTCCCTTAATTTTCCTTATTTTATCGAGATTTGACCGAAAAAAGCAAGAAAAACGAATAATTTTAAAGAAATTTCAATTTTTTTCCTCTTTTTTTCTCTTAATTTTCCGTATTTTTATCGAGATTTGACCGAAAAAAGCAAGAAAAGAGAATAATTTTAGCGAAATTTCAATTTTTTTCCTCTTTTTTTCCCTTAATTTTCTTTATTTTTATCGAGATTTGACCGAAAAAAGCAAGAAAAACGAATAATTTTAGCGAAATTTCAATTTTTATCCTCTTTTTTTCCCTTAATTTTCCTTATTTTAACGAGATTTGACCGAAAAAAGCAAGAAAAACGAATAATTTTAGCGAAATTTCAATTTTTTTCCTCTTTTCTTCCCTTAATTTTCCTTATTTTATCGAAATTTGACCGAAAAACGCAAGAGAAACGAATAACATTAGCGAAATTTCAATTTTTATCCTCTTTTTTCCCTTAATTTTCCTTATTTTATCGAGATTTGACCGAAAAAAGCAAGAAAAACTAATAATTTTAGCGAAATTTCAATTTTTTTCCTCTTTATTTCCCTTAATTATCCTTATTTTATCGAGATTTGACCGAAAAAAGCAAGAAAAACGAATAATTTTAGCGAAATTTCAATTTTTTTCCTTTTTTTCCCTTAATTTTCCTTATTTTATCGAGATTTGACCGAAAAAAGCATGAAAAACGAATAATTTTAGCGAAATTTCAATTTTTTTCCTCTTTTTTTCCTTTAATTTTCCTTATTTTATCGAGATTTGACCGAAAAAAGCAAGAAAGCGAATAATTTTAGCGAAATTTCAATTTTTTTCCTCTTTTTTTCCCTTAATTTTCCTTATTTTATCGAGATTTGACCGAAAAAAGCAAGAAAAACGAATAATTTTATCGAAATATCAATTTGTATCCGCTTTTTTTCCCTTAATTTTCCTTATTTTATCGAGATTTGACCGAAAAAAGCAAGAAAAACGAATAATTTTAGCGAAAGTTCAATTTTTTTCCTCTTTTTTTTCCCTTAATTTTCCTTACTTTATCGAGATTTGACCGCAAAAAGCAAGAAAAACGAATAATGTTTGTGGAATTTCAATATGTTTACTTTTTTTCCCTTAATTTTCCTTATTTTATCGAGATTTGACCAAAAAAAGCAAGAAAAACGAATAATTTTAGAGAAATTTCAATTTTTTTTCCTCTTTTTTTACTTCATTATCCTCATTTAACGAGATTTGACCGAAAAAAGCAAGAAAAACAAATAATTTTAGCGAAATTTCAATCTTTTTCCTCTTTTTTTCCCTTAATTTTCCTTATTTTATCGAGATTTGACCGAAAAAAACAAGAAAAGCGAATAATTTTAGCGAAATTTCAACTTTATCTTCTTTTTTTCCCTTAATTTTCCTTATTTTATCGAGATTTGATCGAAAAACGCAAGAAAAAATAATAATTTTAGCTAAATTTCAATTTTAATCCTCTTTTTTTCCCTTAATTTTCCTTATTTTATCGAGATTTGACCGAAAAAAGAAAGAAAAACGAATAATTTTAGCGAAATTTCAACTTTATCTTCTTTTTTTCCCTTAATTTTCCTTATTTTATCGAGATTTGACCGAAAAAAGCAAGAAAAACGAATAATTTTAGCGAAATTTCAATTTTTATCCTCTTTTTTTCCCTTAATTTTCCTTATTTTATCGAGATTTGACCGAAAAAAGCAAGAAAAACGAATAATTTTAAAGAAATTTCAATTTTTTTCCTCTTTTTTTCTCTTAATTTTCCTTATTTTTATCGAGATTTGACCGAAAAAAGTAAGAAAAACGAATAATTTTAGCGAAATTTCAACTTTATCTTCTTTTTTTCCCTTAATTTTCCTTATTTTATCGAGATTTGACCGAAAAAAGCAAGAAAAACGAATAATTTTAGCGAAATATCAATTTTTATCCTCTTTTTTCCCTTAATTTTCCTTATTTTATCGAGATTTGACCGAAAAAAGCAAGAAAAACGAATTATTTTAGCGAAATATCAATTTTTATCCTCTTTTTTCCCTTAATTTTCCTTAATTTATCGAGATTTGACCGAAAAAAGCAAGAAAAACGAATAATTTTATCGAAATATCAATTTTTATCCGCTTTTTTTCCCTTAATTTTCCTTATTTTATCGAGATTTGACCGAAAAAAGCAAGAAAAACGAATAATTTTAGCAAAATATCAATTTTTATCCTCTTTTTTCCCTTAATTTTCCTTTTTTAATCGAGATTTGACCTAATAAAGCAAGAAAAACGAATAATTTTAGCGAAATTTCAATTTTTTTCCTCTTTTTTTCCCTTAATTTTCCTTATTTTATAGAAATTTGACCGAAAAAAGCAAGAAAAACGAATAATTTTAGTGGAATTTCAATATTTTTCCTTTTTTTCCCTTAATTTTCCTTATTTTATCGAGATTTGACCAAAAAAAGCAAGAAAAACGAATAATTTTAGCGAAATTTCAATTTTTTACCTAATTTTTTCCTTCATTCTCCTCATTTAACGAGATTTGACCGAAAAAAGCAAGAAGAACGAATAATTTATTCGAAATATCAATTTTTATCCTCTTTTTTTTCCTTAATTTTCCTTATTTTATCGAGATTTGACCGAAAAAAGCAAGAAAAACGAATAATTTTAGCGAAATTTCAATTTTTTTCCTCTTTTTTTCCCTTAATTTTCCTTATTTTATCGAGATTTGACCGAAAAACGCAAGAAAAACAAATAATTTTAGCCAAATTTCAATTTTTATCCTCTTTTTTTCCCTTAATTTTCCTTATTTTATCGAGATTTGACCGAAAAAAGAAAGAAAAACGAATAATTTTAGTGAAATTTCAATTTTTTTCCTTTTTTTCCCTTAATTTTACTAATTTTATCGAGATTTGACCGAAAAAAGCAAGAAAACCAAATAATTTTAGCGAAATTTCAATTTTATCTTCTTTTTTTCCCTTAATTTTCCTTATTTTATCGAGATTTGACCGAAAAAAGCAAGAAAAACAAATAATTTTAGCGAAATTTCAATTTTTATCCTCTTTTTTTCCCTTAATTTTCCTTATTTTATCGAGATTTGACCAAAAAGCAAGAAAAACAATTAATTTTTGCGAAATTTCAATTTTTCTCCTCTTTTTTTCCCTTAATTTTCCTTATTTTATCGAGCTTTGACCGAAAAAAGCAAGAAAAACGAATAATTTTAGCGAAATTTCAATTTTTTTCCTCTTTTTTTCCCTTAATATTCCGTATTTTATCGAGATTTGACCGAAAAAAGCAAGAAAAACGAATATTTTTAGCGAAATTTCAATTTTTATCCTCTTTTTTTCCCTTAATTTTCCTTATTTTATCGAGATTTGACCGAAAAAAGCAATAAAAACGAATAATTTAGGCGAAATTTCAATTTTTTTCCTCTTTTTTTCCCTTAATTTTCCTTATTTTATCGAGATTTGACCGAAAAAAGAAAGAAAAACGAATAATTTTAGTGAAATTTCCATTTTTTTCCTTTTTTTCCCCTAATTTTCCTAATTTTATCGAGATTTGACCGAAAAAAGCAAGAAAAACGAATAATTTTAGCGAAATTTCAACTTTATCTTCTTTTTTTCCCTTAATTTTCCTTATTTTATCGAGATTTGACCGAAAAAAGCAAGAAAAACGAATAATTTTAGCGAAATTTCAATTTTTTTCCTCTTTTTTTCCCTTAATTTTCCTTATTTTATCGAGATTTGACCGAAAAAAAGCAAGAAAAACGAATAATTTTAGCGAAATTTCAATTTTTTTCCTCTTTTCTTCCCTTAATTTTCCTTATTTTATCGAGATTTGACCGAAAAAAGCAAGAAAAACGAATAATTTTAGCGAAATTTCAATTTTTTTCCTCTTTTTTTCCCTTAATTTTCCTTATTTTATCGAGATTTGACCGAAAAAAGCAAGAAAAACGAATAATTTTAGCGAAATTTCAATTTTTTTCCTCTTTTCTTCCCTTAATTTTCCTTATTTTATCGAAATTTGACCGAAAAACGCAAGAGAAACGAATAACATTAGCGAAATATCAATTTTTATCCTCTTTTTTCCCTTAATTTTCCTTATTTTATCGAGATTTGACCGAAAAAAGCAAGAAAAACTAATAATTTTAGCGAAATTTCAATTTTTTTCCTCTTTATTTCCCTTAATTATCCTTATTTTATCGAGATTTGACCGAAAAAAGCAAGAAAAACGAATAATTTTAGCGAAATTTCAATTTTTTTCCTTTTTTTCCCTTAATTTTCCTTATTTTATCGAGATTTGACCGAAAAAAGCATGAAAAACGAATAATTTTAGCGAAATTTCAATTTTTTTCCTCTTTTTTTCCTTTAATTTTCCTTATTTTATCGAGATTTGACCGAAAAAAGCAAGAAAGCGAATAATTTTAGCGAAATTTCAATTTTTTTCCTCTTTTTTTCCCTTAATTTTCCTTATTTTATCGAGATTTGACCGAAAAAAGCAAGAAAAACGAATAATTTTAGCGAAATTTCAATTTTAATCCTCTTTTTTTTCCTTAATTTCCTTATTTTATCGAGATTTGACCGAAAAAAACAAGAAAAACGAATAATTTTATCGAAATTTCAATCTTTTTCCTCTTTTTTTCCCTTAATTTTCCTTATTTTATCGAGATTTGACCGAAAAAAGCAAGAAAAACGAATAATTTTCGCAAAATTTCAATTTTTTTCCTCTTTTTTTCCCTTAATTTTCCTTATTTTATTGAGATTTGACCGAAAAAAGCAAGAAAAACGAATAATTTTAAAGAAATTTCAATTTTTTTCCTCTTTTTTTCCCTTAATTTTCCTTACTTTATCGAGATTTGACCGAAAAAAGCAAGAAAAACGAATAATTTTAGCGAAATATCAATTTTTATCCTCTTTTTTCCCTTAATTTTCCTTATTTTATCGAGATTTAACCGAAAAAAGCAAGAAAAACGAATTATTTTAGCGAAATATCAATTTTTATCCTCTTTTTTCCCTTAATTTTCCTTAATTTATCGAGATTTGACCGAAAAAAGCAAGAAAAACGAATAATTTTATCGAAATATCAATTTTTATCCGCTTTTTTTCCCTTAATTTTCCTTATTTTATCGAGATTTGACCGAAAAAAGCAAGAAAAACGAATAATTTTAGCGAAAGTTCAATTTTTTTCCTCTTTTTTTTCCCTTAATTTTCCTTACTTTATCGAGATTTGACCGCAAAAAGCAAGAAAAACGAATAATGTTTGTGGAATTTCAATATGTTTACTTTTTTTCCCTTAATTTTCCTTATTTTATCGAGATTTGACCAAAAAAAGCAAGAAAAACGAATAATTTTAGAGAAATTTCAATTTTTTTTCCTCTTTTTTTCCTTCATTATCCTCATTTAACGAGATTTGACCGAAAAAAGCAAGAAAAACGAATAATTTTAGCGAAATTTCAATCTTTTTCTTCTTTTTTTCCCTTAATTTTCCTTATTTTATCGAGATTTGACCGAAAAAAACAAGAAAAGCGAATAATTTTAGCGATATTTCAACTTTATCTTCTTTTTTTCCCTTAATTTTCCTTATTTTATCGAGATTTGACCGAAAAACGCAAGAAAAAATAATAATTTTAGCTAAATTTCAATTTTAATCCTCTTTTTTTCCCTTAATTTTCCTTATTTTATCGAGATTTGACCGAAAAAAGAAAGAAAAACGAATAATTTTAGCGAAATTTCAACTTTATCTTCTTTTTTTCCCTTAATTTTCCTTATTTTATCGAGATTTGACCGAAAAAAGCAAGAAAAACGAATAATTTTAGCGAAATTTCAATTTTTATCCTCTTTTTTTCCCTTAATTTTCCTTATTTTATCGAGATTTGACCGAAAAAAGCAAGAAAAACGAATAATTTTAAAGAAATTTCTATTTTTTTCCCCTTTTTTCCCTTAATTTTTCTTATTTTATCGAGATTTGACCGAAAAAAGCAAGAAAAACGAATAATTTTAGCGAAATATCAATTTTTATCCTCTTTTTTCCCTTAATTTTCCTTATTTTATCGAGATTTGACCGAAAAAAGCAAGAAAAACGAATTATTTTAGCGAAATATAAATTTTTATCCTCTTTTTTCCCTTAATTTTCCTTATTTTATCGAGATTTGACCGAAAAAAAGCAAGATAAACGAATAATTTTATCGAAATATCAATTTTTATCCTCTTTTTTTCCCTTAATTTTCCTTATTTTATCGAGATTTGACCACAAAAAGCAAGAAAAACGAATAATTTTATCGAAATATCAATTTTTATCCGCTTTTTTTCCCTTATTTTTCCTTATTTTATCGAGATATGACCGAAAAAAGCAAGAAAAACGAATAATTTTAGCGAAAGTTCAATTTTTTTCCTCTTTTTTTTCCCTTAATTTTCCTTACTTTATCGAGATTTGACCGCAAAAAGCAAGAAAAACGAATAATTTTTGTGGAATTTCAATATGTTTCCTTTTTTTCCCTTAATTTTCCTTATTTTATCGAGATTTGACCAAAAAAAGCAAGAAAAACGAATAATTTTAGAGAAATTTCAATTTTTTTTCCTCTTTTTTTCCTTCATTATCCTCATTTAACGAGATTTGACCGAAAAAAGCAAGAAAAACGAATAATTTTAGCGAAATTTCAATCTTTTTCCTCTTTTTTTCCCTTAATTTTCCTTATTTTATCGAGATTTGACCGAAAAAAGCAAAAAAAACGAATAGTTTTAGCGAAATATCAATTTTTATCCTCTTTTTTCCCTTAATTTTCCTTATTTTATCGAGATTTGACCGAAAAAAGAAAGAAAAAATAATAATTTTAGCTAAATTTCAATTTTTATCCTCTTTTTTTCCCTTAATTTTCCTTATTTTATCGAGATTTGACCGAAAAAAGAAAGAAAAACGAATAGTTTTAGTGAAATTTCAATTTTTTTCCTTTTTTCCCTTAATTTTCCTAATTTTATCGAGATTTGACCGAAAAAAGCAAGAAAAACGAATAATTTTAGCGAAATTTCAACTTTATCTTCTTTTTTTCCCTTAATCTTCCTTATTTTATCGAGATTTGACCGAAAAAAGCAAGAAAAACGAATAATTTTAGCGAAATTTCAATTTTTTTCCTCTTTTTTTTCCCTTAATTTTCCTTATTTTATCGAGATTTGACCGAAAAAAGCAAGAAAAACGAATAATTTTAAAGAAATTTCAATTTTTTTCCTCTTTTTTTCTCTTAATTTTCCTTATTTTTATCGAGATTTGACCGAAAAAAGCAAGAAAAGAGAATAATTTTAGCGAAATTTCAATTTTTTTCCTCTTTTTTTCCCTTAATTTTCTTTATTTTTATCGAGATTTGACCGAAAAAAGCAAGAAAAACGAATAATTTTATCGAAATATCAATTTTTATCCGCTTTTTTTCCCTTATTTTTCCTTATTTTATCGAGATATGACCGAAAAAAGCAAGAAAAACGAATAATTTTAGCGAAAGCTCAATTTTTTTCCTCTTTTTTTTCCCTTAATTTTCCTTACTTTATCGAGATTTGACCGCAAAAAGCAAGAAAAACGAATAATTTTTGTGGAATTTCAATATGTTTCCTTTTTTTCCCTTAATTTTCCTTATTTTATCGAGATTTGACCAAAAAAAGCAAGAAAAACGAATAATTTTAGAGAAATTTCAATTTTTTTTCCTCTTTTTTTCCTTCATTATCCTCATTTAACGAGATTTGACCGAAAAAAGCAAGAAAAACGAATAATTTTAGCGAAATTTCAATCTTTTTCCTCTTTTTTTCCCTTAATTTTCCTTATTTTATCGAGATTTGACCGAAAAACGCAAGAAAAAATAATAATTTTAGCTAAATTTCAATTTTTATCCTCTTTTTTTCCCTTAATTTTCCTTATTTTATCGAGATTTGACCGAAAAAAGAAAGAAAAACGAATAGTTTTAGTGAAATTTCAATTTTTATCCTCTTTTTTTCCCTTAATTTTCCTAATTTGATCGAAATTTCAATCTTTTTCCTCTTTTTTTCCCTTAATTTTCCTTATTTTATCGAGATTTGACCGAAAAAAGCAAGAAAAACGAATAATTTTAGCGAAATTTCACTTTTTCCTCTTTTTTTCCCTTAATTTTCCTTATTTTATCGAGATTTGACCGAAAAAAGCAAGAAAAACGAATAATTTTAAAGAAATTTCAATTTTTTTCCTCTTTTTTTCCCTTAATTTTCCTTACTTTATCGAGATTTGACCGAAAAAAGCAAGAAAAACGAATAATATTAGCGAAATATCAATTTTTATCCTCTTTTTTCCCTTAATTTTCCTTATTTTATCGAGATTTGACCGAAAAAAGCAAGAAAAACGAATTATTTAAGCGAAATATCAATTTTTATCCTCTTTTTTCCCTTAATTTTCCTTAATTTATCGAGATTTGACCGAAAAAAGCAAGAAAAACGAATAATTTTATCGAAATATCAATTTTTATCCGCTTTTTTTCCCTTATTTTTCCTTATTTTATCGAGATATGACCGAAAAAAGCAAGAAAAACGAATAATTTTAGCGAAAGTTCAATTTTTTTCCTCTTTTTTTTCCCTTAATTTTCCTTACTTTATCGAGATTTGACCGCAAAAAGCAAGAAAAACGAATAATTTTTGTGGAATTTCAATATGTTTCCTTTTTTTCCCTTAATTTTCCTTATTTTATCGAGATTTGACCAAAAAAAGCAAGAAAAACGAATAATTTTAGAGAAATTTCAATTTTTTTTCCTCTTTTTTTCCTTCATTATCCTCATTTAACGAGATTTGACCGAAAAAAGCAAGAAAAACGAATAATTTTAGCGAAATATCAATTTTTATCCTCTTTTGTTCCCTTAATTTTCCTAATTTTATCGAGATTTGACCGAAAAAAGAAAGAAAAACGAATAATTTTAGTGAAATTTCAATTTTTTTCCTTTTTTTCCCTTAATTTTCCTAATTTTATCGAGATTTGACCGAAAAAAGCAACAAAAACGAATAATTTTAGCGAAATTTCAATTTTATCTTCTTTTTTTCCCTTAATTTTCCTTATTTTATCGAGATTTGACCGAAAAAATGAAGAAAAACAAATAATTTTAGCGAAATTTCAATTATTATCCTCTTTTTTTCCCTTAATTTACCTAATTTTATCGAGATTTGACCAAAAAAAGCAAGAAAAACGAATAATTTTAGCGAAATTTCAATTTTATCTTCTTTTTTTCCCTTAATTTTCCTTATTTTATCGAGATTTGACCGAAAAAAACAAGAAAAACAAATAATTTTAGCGAAATTTCAATTTTTTTCCTCTTTTTTTCCCTTAATTTTCCTAATTTTATCGAGATTTGACCGAAAAAAGCAAGAAAAACAATTAATTTTTGCGAAATTTCAATTTTTCTCCTCTTTTTTTCCCTTAATTTTCCTTATTTTATCGAGATTTGACCGAAAAAAGCAAGCAAAACGAATAATTTTAGCGAAATTTCAATTTTTTTCCTCTTTTTTTCTCTTAATTTTCCTTATTTTATCGAGATTTGACCGAAAAAAGCAAGAAAAACGAACAATTTTAGCGAAATTTCAATCTTTTTCCTCTTTTTTTCCCTTAATTTTCCTTATTTTATCGAGATTTGACCGAAAAAAGCAAGAAAAACGAATAATTTTAGCGAAATTTCAATTTTTTTCCTCTTTTTTTCCCTTAATTTTCCTTATTTTATCGAGATTTGACCGAAAAAAGCAAGAAAAACGAATAATTTTAGCGAAATTTCAATTTTATCTTCTTTTTTTCCCTTAATTTTCCTAATTTTATCGAGATTTGACCGAAAAAAGCAAGAAAAACGAATAATTTTAGCGAAATTTCAACTTTATCTTCTTTTTTTCCCTTAATTTTCCTAATTTTATCGAGATTTGACCGAAAAAAGCAAGAAAAACGAATAATTTAAAGAAATTTCAATTTTTTTCCTCTTTTTTTCTCTTAATTTTCCTTATTTTTATCGAGATTTGACCGAAAAAAGCAAGAAAAGAGAATAATTTTAGCGAAATTTCAATTTTTTTCCCCTTTTTTTCCCTTAATTTTCTTTATTTTTATCGAGATTTGACCGAAAAAAGCAAGAAAAACGAATAATTTTAGCGAAATTTCAATTTTTATCCTCTTTTTTTCCCTTAATTTTCCTTATTTTAACGAGATTTGACCGAAAAAAGCACGAAAAACGAATAATTTTAGCGAAATTTCAATTTTTTTCCTCTTTTCTTCCCTTAATTTTCCTTATTTTATCGAAATTTGACCGAAAAAAGCAAGAAAAACGAATAACATTAGCGAAATATCAATTTTTATCCTCTTTTTTCCCTTAATTTTCCTTATTTTATCGAGATTTGACCGAAAAAAGCAAGAAAAACTAATAATTTTAGCGAAATTTCAATTTTTTTCCTCTTTATTTCCCTTAATTATCCTTATTTTATCGAGATTTGACCGAAAAAAGCAAGAAAAACGAATAATTTTAGCGAAATTTCAATTTTTTTCCTTTTTTTCCCTAAATTTTCCTTACTTTATCGAGATTTGAACGAAAAAAGCATGAAAAACGAATAATTTTAGCGAAATTTGAATTTTTTTCCTCTTTGTTTCCTTTAATTTTCCTTATTTTATCGAGATTTGACCGAAAAAAGCAAGAAAGAGAATAATTTTAGCGAAATTTCAATTTTTTTCCTCTTTTCTTCCCTTAATTTTCCTTATTTTAACGAGATTTGACCGAAAAAAGCAAGAAAAACGAATAACATTAGCGAAATATCAATTTTTATCCTCTTTTTTCCCTTAATTTTCCTTATTTTATCGAGATTTGACCGAAAAAAGCAAGAAAAGAGAATAATTTTAGCGAAATTTCAATTTTTTTCCTCTTTTTTTCCCTTAATTTTCCTTATTTTATTGAGATTTGACCGAAAAAAGCAAGAAAAACGAATAATTTTAAAGAAATTTCAATTTTTTTCCTCTTTTTTTCCCTTAATTTTCCTTACTTTATCGAGATTTGACCGAAAAAAGCAAGAAAAACGAATAATTTTAGCGAAATATCAATTTTTATCCTCTTTTTTCCCTTAATTTTCCTTATTTTATCGAGATTTGACCGAAAAAAGCAAGAAAAACGAATTATTTTAGCGAAATATCAATTTTTATCCTCTTTTTTCCCTTAATTTTCCTTAATTTATCGAGATTTGACCGAAAAAAGCAAGAAAAACGAATAATTTTATCGAAATATCAATTTTTATCCGCTTTTTTTCCCTTAATTTTCCTTATTTTATCGAGATTTGACCGAAAAAAGCAAGAAAAACGAATAATTTTAGCAAAATATCAATTTTTATCCTCTTTTTTCCCTTAATTTTCCTTTTTTAATCGAGATTTGACCGAATAAAGCAAGAAAAACGAATAATTTTAGCGAAATTTCAATTTTTTTCCTCTTTTTTTCCCTTAATTTTCCTTATTTTATAGAGATTTGACCGAAAAAAGCAAGAAAAACGAATAATTTTAGTGGAATTTCAATATTTTTCCTTTTTTTCCCTTAATTTTCCTTATTTTATCGAGATTTGACCAAAAAAAGCAAGAAAAACGAATAATTTTAGCGAAATTTCAATTTTTACCTCATTTTTTCCTTCATTCTCCTCATTTAACGAGATTTGACCGAAAAAAGCAAGAAGAACGAATAATTTATTCGAAATATCAATTTTTATCCTCTTTTTTTTCCTTAATTTTCCTTATTTTATCGAGATTTGACCGAAAAAAGCAAGAAAAACGAATAATTTTAGCGAAATTTCAATTTTTTTTCTCTTTTTTTCCCTAATTTTCCTTATTTTATCGAGATTTGACCGAAAAACGCAAGAAAAACAAATAATTTTAGCCAAATTTCAATTTTTATCCTCTTTTTTTCCCTTAATTTTCCTTATTTTATCGAGATTTGACCGAAAAAAGAAAGAAAAACGAATAATTTTAGTGAAATTTCAATTTTTTTCCTTTTTTTCCCTTAATTTTACTAATTTTATCGAGATTTGACCGAAAAAAGCAAGAAAAACAAATAATTTTAGCGAAATTTCAATTTTATCTTCTTTTTTTCCCTTAATTTTCCTTATTTTATCGAGATTTGACCGAAAAAAGCAAGAAAAACAAATAATTTTAGCGAAATTTCAATTTTTATCCTCTTTTTTTCGCTTAATTTTCCTTATTTTATCGAGATTTGACCAAAAAGCAAGAAAAACAATTAATTTTTGCGAAATTTCAATTTTTCTCCTCTTTTTTTCCCTTAATTTGCCTTATTTTATCGAGCTTTGACCGAAAAAAGCAAGAAAAACGAATAATTTTAGCGAAATTTCAATTTTTTTCCTCTTTTTTTCCCTTAATATTCCGTATTTTATCGAGATTTGACCGAAAAAAGCAAGAAAAACGAATATTTTTAGCGAAATTTCAATTTTTATCCTCTTTTTTTCCCTTAATTTTCCTTATTTTATCGAGATTTGACCGAAAAAAGCAAGAAAAACGAATAATTTAGGCGAAATTTCAATTTTTTTCCTCTTTTTTTCCCTTAATTTTCCTTATTTTATCGAGATTTGACCGAAAAAAGAAAGAAAAACGAATAATTTTAGTGAAATTTCAATTTTTTTCCTTTTTTTCCCTTAATTTTCCTAATTTTATCGAGATTTGACCGAAAAAAGCAAGAAAAACGAATAATTTTAGCGAAATTTCAACTTTATCTTCTTTTTTTCCCTTAATTTTCCTTATTTTATCGAGATTTGACCGAAAAAAGCAAGAAAAACGAATAATTTTAGCGAAATTTCAATTTTTTTCCTCTTTTTTTCCCTTAATTTTCCTTATTTTATCGAGATTTGACCGAAAAAAGCAAGAAAAACGAATAATTTTAAAGAAATTTCAATTTTTTTCCTCTTTTTTTCTCTTAATTTTCCTTATTTTTATCGAGATTTGACCGAAAAAAGCAAGAAAAGAGAATAATTTTAGCGAAATTTCAATTTTTTTCCTCTTTTTTTCCCTTAATTTTCTTTATTTTTATCGAGATTTGACCGAAAAAAGCAAGAAAAACGAATAATTTTAGCGAAATTTCAATTTTTATCCTCTTTTTTTCCCTTAATTTTCCTTATTTTAACGAGATTTGACCGAAAAAAGCAAGAAAAACGAATAATTTTAGCGAAATTTCAATTTTTTTCCTCTTTTCTTCCTTTAATTTTCCTTATTTTATCGAAATTTGACCGAAAAACGCAAGAGAAACGAATAACATTAGCGAAAAGCAATTTTTATCCTCTTTTTTCCCTTAATTTTCCTTATTTTATCGAGATTTGACCGAAAAAAGCAAGAAAAACTAATAATATTAGCGAAATTTCAATTTTTTTCCTCTTTATTTCCCTTAATTATCCTTATTTTATCGAGATTTGACCGAAAAAAGCAAGAAAAACGAATAATTTTAGCGAAATTTCAATTTTTTTCCTTTTTTTCCCTTAATTTTCCTTATTTTATCGAGATTTGACCGAAAAAAGCATGAAAAACGAATAATTTTAGCGAAATTTCAATTTTTTTCCTCTTTTTTTCCTTTAATTTTCCTTATTTTATCGAGATTTGACCGAAAAAAGCAAGAAAGCGAATAATTTTAGCGAAATTTCAATTTTTTTCCTCTTTTTTTCCCTTAATTTTCCTTATTTTATCGAGATTTGACCGAAAAAAGCAAGAAAAACGAATAATTTTATTGAAATTTCAATTTTAATCCTCTTTTTTTTCCTTAATTTCCTTATTTTATCGAGATTTGACCGAAAAAAACAAGAAAAACGAATAATTTTATCGAAATTTCAATCTTTTTCCTCTTTTTTTCCCTTAATTTTCCTTATTTTATCGAGATTTGACCAAAAAAAGCAAGAAAAACGAATTATTTTCGCGAAATTTCAATTTTTTTCCTCTTTTTTTCCCTTAATTTTCCTTATTTTATTGAGATTTGACCGAAAAAAGCAAGAAAAACGAATAATTTTAAAGAAATTTCAATTTTTTTCCTCTTTTTTTCCCTTAATTTTCCTTACTTTATCGAGATTTGACCGAAAAAAGCAAGAAAAACGAATAATTTTAGCGAAATATCAATTTTTATCCTCTTTTTCCCCTTAATTTTCCTTATTTTATCGAGATTTGACCGAAAAACGCAAGAAAAACGAATTATTTTAGCGAAATATCTATTTTTATCCTCTTTTTTCCCTTTATTTTCCTTAATTTATCGAGATTTGACCGAAAAAAGCAAGAAAAACGAATAATTTTATCGAAATATCAATTTTTATCCGCTTTTTTTCCCTTAATTTTCCTTATTTTATCGAGATTTGACCGAAAAAAGCAAGAAAAACGAATAATTTTAGCGAAAGTTCAATTTTTTTCCTCTTTTTTTTCCCTTAATTTTCCTTACTTTATCGAGATTTGACCGCAAAAAGCAAGAAAAACGAATAATGTTTGTGGAATTTCAATATGTTTCCTTTTTTTCCCTTAATTTTCCTTATTTTATCGAGATTTGACCAAAAAAAGCAAGAAAAACGAATAATTTTAGAGAAATTTCAATTTTTTTTCCTCTTTTTTTCCTTCATTATCCTCATTTAACGAGATTTGACCGAAAAAAGCAAGAAAAACGAATAATTTTAGCGAAATTTCAATCTTTTTCCTCTTTTTTTCCCTTAATTTTCTTTATTTTATCGAGATTTGACCGAAAAAAACAAGAAAAGCGAATAATTTTAGCGAAATTTCAACTTTATCTTCTTTTTTTCCCTTAATTTTCCTTATTTTATCGAGATTTGACCGAAAAACGCAAAAAAAATAATAATTTTAGCTAAATTTCAATTTTAATCATCTTTTTTTCCCCTAATTTTCCTTATTTTATCGAGATTTGACCGAAAAAAGAAAGAAAAACGAATAATTTTAGAGAAATTTCAACTTTATCTTCTTTTTTTCCCTTAATTTTCCTTATTTTATCGAGATTTGACCGAAAAAAGCAAGAAAAACGAATAATTTTAGCGAAATTTCAATTTTTATCCTCTTTTTTTCCCTTAATTTTCCTTATTTTATCGAGATTTGACCGAAAAAAGCAAGAAAAACGAATAATTTTAAAGAAATTTCAATTTTTTTCCCCTTTTTTCCCTTAATTTTTCTTATTTTATCGAGATTTGACCGAAAAAAGCAAGAAAAACGAATAATTTTAGCGAAATATCAATTTTTATCCTCTTTTTTCCCTTAATTTTCCTTATTTTATCGAGATTTGACCGAAAAAAGCAAGAAAAACGAATTATTTTAGCGAAATATCAATTTTTATCCTCTTTTTTCCCTTAATTTTCCTTATTTTATCGAGATTTGACCGAAAAAAGCAAGATAAACGAATAATTTTATCGAAATATCAATTTTTATCCTCTTTTTTTCCCTTAATTTTCCTTATTTTATCGAGATTTGACCACAAAAAGCAAGAAAAACGAATAATTTTATCGAAATATCAATTTTTATCCGCTTTTTTTCCCTTATTTTTCCTTATTTTATCGAGATATGACCGAAAAAAGCAAGAAAAACGAATAATTTTAGCGAAAGTTCAATTTTTTTCCTCTTTTTTTTCCCTTAATTTTCCTTACTTTATCGAGATTTGACCGCAAAAAGCAAGAAAAACGAATAATTTTTGTGGAATTTCAATATGTTTCCTTTTTTTCCCTTAATTTTCCTTATTTTATCGAGATTTGACCGAAAAAAGCAAGAAAAACGAATAATTTTAGAGAAATTTCAATTTTTTTTCCTCTTTTTTTCCTTCATTATCCTCATTTAACGAGATTTGACGCAAAAAACCAAGAAAAACGAATAATTTTAGCGAAATTTCAATCTTTTTCCTCTTTTTTTCCCTTAATTTTCCTTATTTTATCGAGATTTGACCGAAAAAAGAAAGAAAAACGAATAGTTTTAGTGAAATTTCAATTTTTTTCCTTTTTTTCCCTTAATTTTCCTAATTTTATCGAGATTTGACCGAAAAAAGCAAGAAAAACGAATAATTTTAGCGAAATTTCAACTTTATCTTCTTTTTTTCCCTTAATCTTCCTTATTTTATCGAGATTTGACCGAAAAAAGCAAGAAAAACGAATAATTTTAGCGAAATTTCAATTTTTTTCCTCTTTTTTTCCCTTAATTTTCCTTATTTTATCGAGATTTGACCGAAAAAAGCAAGAAAAACGAATAATTTTAAAGAAATTTCAATTTTTTTCCTCTTTTTTTCTCTTAATTTTCCTTATTTTTATCGAGATTTGACCGAAAAAAGCAAGAAAAGAGAATAATTTTAGCGAAATTTCAATTTTTTTCCTCTTTTTTTCCCTTAATTTTCTTTATTTTTATCGAGATTTGACCGAAAAAAGCAAGAAAAACGAATAATTTTATCGAAATATCAATTTTTATCCGCTTTTTTTCCCTTATTTTTCCTTATTTTATCGAGATATGACCGAAAAAAGCAAGAAAAACGAATAATTTTAGCGAAAGCTCAATTTTTTTCCTCTTTTTTTTCCCTTAATTTTCCTTACTTTATCGAGATTTGACCGCAAAAAGCAAGAAAAACGAATAATTTTTGTGGAATTTCAATATGTTTCCTTTTTTTCCCTTAATTTTCCTTATTTTATCGAGATTTGACCAAAAAAAGCAAGAAAAACGAATAATTTTAGAGAAATTTCAATTTTTTTTCCTCTTTTTTTCCTTCATTATCCTCATTTAACGAGATTTGACCGAAAAAAGCAAGAAAAACGAATAATTTTAGCGAAATTTCAATCTTTTTCCTCTTTTTTTCCCTTAATTTTCCTTATTTTATCGAGATTTGACCGAAAAACGCAAGAAAAAATAAGAATTTTAGCTAAATTTCAATTTTTATCCTCTTTTTTTCCCTTAATTTTCCTTATTTTATCGAAATTTCAATCTTTTTCCTCTTTTTTTCCCTTAATTTTCCTTATTTTATCGAGATTTGACCGAAAAAAGCAAGAAAAACGAATAATTTTAGCGAAATTTCACTTTTTCCTCTTTTTTTCCCTTAATTTTCCTTATTTTATCGAGATTTGACCGAAAAAAGCAAGAAAAACGAATAATTTTAAAGAAATTTCAATTTTTTTCCTCTTTTTTTCCCTTAATTTTCCTTACTTTATCGAGATTTGACCGAAAAAAGCAAGAAAAACAAATAATTTTAGTGAAATATCAATTTTTATCCTCTTTTTTCCCTTAATTTTCCTTATTTTATCGAGATTTGACCGAAAAAAGCAAGAAAAACGAATTATTTAAGTGAAATATCAATTTTTATCCTCTTTTTTCCCTTAATTTTCCTTAATTTATCGAGATTTGACCGAAAAAAGCAAGAAAAACGAATAATTTTATCGAAATATCAATTTTTATCCGCTTTTTTTCCCTTATTTTTCCTTATTTTATCGAGATATGACCGAAAAAAGCAATAAAAACGAATAATTTTAGCGAAAGTTCAATTTTTTTCCTCTTTTTTTTCCCTTAATTTTCCTTACTTTATCGAGATTTGACCGCAAAAAGCAAGAAAAACGAATAATTTTTGTGGAATTTCAATATGTTTCCTTTTTTTCCCTTAATTTTCCTTATTTTATCGAGATTTGACCAAAAAAAGCAAGAAAAACGAATAATTTTAGAGAAATTTCAATTTTTTTTCCTCTTTTTTTCCTTCATTATCCTCATTTAACGAGATTTGACCGAAAAAAGCAAGAAAAACGAATAATTTTAGCGAATTATCTATTTTTATCCTATTTTGTTCCCTTAATTTTCCTAATTTTATCGAGATTTGACCGAAAAAAGAAAGAAAAACGAATAATTTTAGTGAAATTTCAATTTTTTTCCTTTTTTTCCCTTAATTTTCCTAATTTTATCGAGATTTGACCGAAAAAAGCAAGAAAAACGAATAATTTTAGCGAAATTTCAATTTTATCTTCTTTTTTTCCCTTAATTTTCCTTATTTTATCGAGATTTGACCGAAAAAATGAAGAAAAACAAATAATTTTAGCGAAATTTCAATTCTTATCCTCTTTTTTTCCCTTAATTTTCCTAATTTTATCGAGATTTGACCAAAAAAAGCAAGAAAAACGAATAATTTTAGCGAAATTTCAATTTTATCTTCTTTTTTTCCCTTAATTTTCCTTATTTTATCGAGATTTGACCGAAAAAAACAAGAAAAACAAATAATTTTAGCGAAATTTCAATTTTTTTCCTCTTTTTTTCCCTTAATTTTCCTAATTTTATCGAGATTTGACCGAAAAAAGCAAGAAAAACAATTAATTTTTGCGAAATTTCAATTTTTCTCCTCTTTTTTTCCCTTAATTTTCCTTATTTTATGGAGATTTGACCGAAAAAAGCAAGCAAAACGAATAATTTTAGCGAAATTTCAATTTTTTTCCTCTTTTTTTCTCTTAATTTTCCTTATTTTATCGAGATTTGACCGAAAAAAGCAAGAAAAACGAACAATTTTAGCGAAATTTCAATCTTTTTCGTCTTTTTTTCCCTTAATTTTCCTTATTTTATCGAGATTTGACCGAAAAAAGCAAGAAAAACGAATAATTTTAGCGAAATTTCAATTTTTTTCCTCTTTTTTTCCCTTGATTTTTCTTATTTTATCGAGATTTGACCGAAAAAAGCAAGAAAAACGAATAATTTTAGCGAAATTTCAATTTTTTTCCTCTTTTTTTTTCATTAATTTTCCTTATTGTATCGTGATTTGACCGAAAAAAGCAAGAAAAACGAATAATTTTAGCGAAATATAAATTTTTTTCCTCTTTTTTTCCCTTAATTTTCCTTACTTTATCGAGATTTGACCGCAAAAAGCAAGAATAACGAATAATTTTAGCGAAATTTCAATTTTTTTCCTCTTTTCTTCCCTTAATTTTCCTAATTTTATCGAGATTTGACCGAAAAAAGCAAGAAAAACGAATAATTTTAGCGAAATATCAATTTTTATCATCTTTTTTCCCTTGATTTTCCTTATTTTATCGAGATTTGACCGAAAAAAGCAAGAAAAACGAATAAATTTTGCGAAATATCAATTTTTATCCTCTTTTTTTCTTTTAATTTTCCTTATTTTATCGACATTTGACCGAAAAAAGCAAGAAAAACGAATAATTTTAGCAAAATTTCAATTTTTTTCCTCTTTTTTTCCCTTAATTTTCCTTTTTTTATCGAGATTTGACCGAAAAAAGCAAGAAAAACGAATAATTTTAGCGAAATTTCAATTTTTTTCCTCTTTTTTTCCCTTAATTTTCCTGATTTTATCGAGATTTGACCGAAAAAAGCAAAAAAACGAATAACTTTAGCTAAATTTCAATTTTTATCCTCTTTTTTCCCTTAATTTTCCTTATTTTATCGAGCTTTGACCGAAAAAAGCAAGAAAAACGAATAATTTTAGCGAAATTTCAATTTTTTTCCCTTAATTTTCCTTATTTTATCGAGATTTGACCGAAAAAAGCATGAAAAACGAATAATTTTAGCGAAATTTCAATATTTTTCCTCTTTTTTTCCTTAAATTTTCCTTACTTTATCGAGATTTAACCGCAAAAAGCAAGAAAAACGAATAATTTAGGCGAAATTTCAATTTTTTTCCCTTAATTTTCCTTATTTTATCGAGATTTGACCGAAAAAAGAAAAAAAAAAACGAATAACTTTAGCTAAATTTCAATTTTTATCCTCTTTTTTTCCCTTAATTTTCCTTATTTTATCGAGATTTGACCGAAAAAAGCAAGCAAAACGAATAATTTTAGCGAAATTTCAATTTTTTTCCTCTTTTTTTCCCTTAATTTTCCTTATTTTATCGAGATTTGACCGAAAAAAGCAAGAAAAACGAATATTGTTAGCGAAATTTCAATTTTATTCCTCTTTTTTTCCCTTAATTTTCCTTATTTTATCGAGATTTGACCGAAAAAAGCAAGAAAAACGAATAATATTAGCGAAATTTCAATTTTTTTCCTCTTTTTTTCCCTTAATTTTCCTTATTTTATCGAGATTTGACCGAAAAAAGCAAGCAAAACGAATAATTTTAGCGAAATTTCAATTTTTTTCCTCTTTTTTCCCTTAATATTCCTTATTTTATCGAGATTTGACCGAAAAAAGCAAGAAAAACGAATATTTTTAGCGAAATTTCAATTTTTATCCTCTTTTTTTCCGTTAATTTTCGTTATTTTATCGAGATTTGACCGAAAAAAGCAAAAAAACGAATAATTTAGGCGAAATTTCAATTTTTTTCCTCTTTTTTTCCCTTAATTTTCCTTATTTTATCGAGATTTGACCGAAAAAAGAAAGAAAAACGAATAATTTTAGTGAAATTTCAATTTTTTTCCTTTTTTTCCCTTAATTTTCCTAATTTTATCGAGATTTGACCGAAAAAAGCAAAAAAACGAATAATTTTAGCGAAATTTCAACTTTATCTTCTTTTTTTCCCTTAATTTTCCTTATTTTATCGAGATTTGACCGAAAAAAGCAAGAAAAACGAATAATTTTAGCGAAATATCAATTTTTATCCTCTTTTTTTCCCTTAATTTTCCTTATTTTATCGAGATTTGACCGAAAAAGGCAAGAAAAACGAATAATTTTCGCGAAATTTCAATTATTTTCCTCTTTTATTCCTTCATTCTCCTCATTTAACGAGATTTGACCGAAAAAAGCAAGAAAAACGAATAATTTTAGCAAAATATCAATTTTTATCCTCATTTTTCCCTTAATTTTCCTTTTTTAATCGAGATTTGACCGAAAAAAGCAAGAAAAACGAATAATTTTAGCGAAATTTCCATTTTTATCCTCTTTTTTTCCCTTAATTTTCCTTATTTTATCGAGATTTGACCGCAAAAAGCAAGAAAAACGAATAATTTTAGCGAAATTTCAATTTTTTTCCTCTTTTTTTCCCTTAATTTTCCTTATTTTATCGAGATTTGACCGAAAAAGGCAAGAAAAACGAATAATTTTAGCGAAATTTCAATTATTGTCCTCTTTTTTTCCTTCATTCTCCTCATTTAACGAGATTTGACCGAAAAAAGCAAGAAAAACGAATAATTTAAGCAAAATATCAATTTTTATCCTCTTTTTTCCCTTAATTTTCCTTTTTTAATCGAGATTTGACCGAAAAAAGCAAGAAAAACGAATAATTTTAGCGAAATTTCAATTTTTATCCTCTTTTTTTCCCTTAATTTTCCTTATTTTATCGAGATTTGACCGAAAAAAGCAAGAAAAACGAATAATTTAGGCGAAATTTCAATTTTTTTCCTCTTTTTTTCCTTAATTTTCCTTATTTTATCGAGATTTGACCGAAAAAAGCAAGAAAAACGAATAATTTAGCGAAATTTCAATTTTTATCCTCTTTTTTCCCTTAATTTTCCTTATTTTATCGAGCTTTGACCGAAAAAAGCAAGAAAAACGAATAATTTAAGCGAAATTTCAATTTTTTTCCTTTTTTTTCCCTTAATTTTCCATATTTTATCGAGATTTGACCGAAAAAAGAATGAAAAACGAATAATTTTAGTGAAATTTCAATTTTTTTCCTTTTTTTCCCTTAATTTTCCTAATTTTATCGAGATTTGACCGAAAAAAGCAAGAAAAACGAATAATTTTAGCGAAATTTCAACTTTATCTTCTTTTTTTCCCTTAATTTTCCTTATTTTATCGAGATTTGACCGAAAAAAGCAAGAAAAACGAATAATTTTAGCGAAATATCAATTTTTATCCTCTTTTTTCCCTTAATTTTCCTTATTTTATCGAGATTTGACCGAAAAAAGCAAGAAAAACGAATTATTTTAGCGAAATATCAATTTTTATCCTCTTTTTTCCCTTAATTTTCCTTATTTTATCGAGATTTGACCGAAAAAAGCAAGAAAAACGAATAATTTTATCGAAATATCAATTTTTATCCTCTTTTTTCCCTTAATTTTCCTTATTTTATCGAGATTTGACCGCAAAAAGCAAGAAAAACGAATAATTTTAGCGAAATTTCAATTTTTTTCCTCTTTTTTTCCCTTAATTTTCCTTATTTTATCGAGATTTGACCGAAAAAGGCAAGAAAAACGAATAATTTTCGCGAAATTTCAATTATTTTCCTCTTTTTTTCCTTCATTCTCCTCATTTAACGAGATTTGACCGAAAAAAGCAAGAAAAACGAATAATTTTAGCAAAATATCAATTTTTATCCTCTTTTTTCCCTTAATTTTCCTTTTTTAATCGAGATTTGACCGAATAAAGCAAGAAAAACGTATAATTTTAGCGAAATTTCAATTTTTTTCCTCTTTTTTTCCCTTAATTTTCCTTATTTTATAGAGATTTGACCGAAAAAAGCAAGAAAAACGAATAATTTTAGTGGAATTTCAATATTTTTCCTTTTTTTCCCTTAATTTTCCTTATTTTATCGAGATTTGACCAAAAAAAGGAAGAAAAACGAATAATTTTAGCGAAATTTCAATTTTTTACCTCATTTTTTCCTTCATTCTCCTCATTTAACGAGATTTGACCGAAAAAAGCAAGAAGAACGAATAATTTATTCGAAATATCAATTTTTATCCTCTTTTTTTCCCTTAATTTTCCTTATTTTATCGAGATTTGACCGAAAAAAGCAAGAAAAACGAATAATTTTAGCGAAATTTCAATTTTTTTCCTCTTTTTTTCCCTTAATTTTCCTTATTTTATCGAGATTTGACCGAAAAAAGAAAGAAAAACGAATAATTTTAGTGAAATTTCAATTTTTTTCCTTTTTTTCCCTTAATTTTACTAATTTTATCGAGATTTGACCGAAAAAAGCAAGAAAAACAAATAATTTTAGCGAAATTTCAATTTTATCTTCTTTTTTCCCTTAATTTTCCTTATTTTATCGAGATTTGACCGAAAAAAGCAAGAAAAACAAATAATTTTAGCGAAATTTCAATTTTTATCCTCTTTTTTTCCCTTAATTTTCCTTATTTTATCGAGATTTGACCAAAAAGCAAGAAAAACAATTAATTTTTGCGAAATTTCAATTTTTCTCCTCTTTTTTTCCCTTAATTTTCCTTATTTTATCGAGCTTTGACCGAAAAAAGCAAGAAAAACGAATAATTTTTGTGGAATTTCAATATGTTTCCTTTTTTTCCCTTAATTTTCCTTATTTTATCGAGATTTGACCGAAAAAAGCAAGAAAAACGAATAATTTTAGAGAAATTTCAATTTTTTTTCCTCTTTTTTTCCTTCATTATCCTCATTTAAAGAGATTTGACCGAAAAAAGCAAGAAAAACGAATAATTTTAGCGAATTATCTATTTTTATCCTATTTTGTTCCCTTAATTTTCCTAATTTTATCGAGATTTGACCGAAAAAAGAAAGAAAAACGAATAATTTTAGTGAAATTTCAATTTTTTTCCTTTTTTTCCCTTAATTTTCCTAATTTTATCGAGATTTGACCGAAAAAAGCAAGAAAAACGAATAATTTTAGCGAAATTTCAATTTTATCTTCTTTTTTTCCCTTAATTTTCCTTATTTTATCGAGATTTGACCGAAAAAATGAAGAAAAACAAATAATTTTAGCGAAATTTCAATTCTTATCCTCTTTTTTTCCCTTAATTTTCCTAATTTTATCGAGATTTGACCAAAAAAAGCAAGAAAAACGAATAATTTTAGCGAAATTTCAATTTTATCTTCTTTTTTTCCCTTAATTTTCCTTATTTTATCGAGATTTGACCGAAAAAAACAAGAAAAACAAATAATTTTAGCGAAATTTCAATTTTTTTCCTCTTTTTTTCCCTTAATTTTCCTAATTTTATCGAGATTTGACCGAAAAAAGCAAGAAAAACAATTAATTTTTGCGAAATTTCAATTTTTCTCCTCTTTTTTTCCCTTAATTTTCCTTATTTTATGGAGATTTGACCGAAAAAAGCAAGCAAAACGAATAATTTTAGCGAAATTTCAATTTTTTTCCTCTTTTTTTCTCTTAATTTTCCTTATTTTATCGAGATTTGACCGAAAAAAGCAAGAAAAACGAACAATTTTAGCGAAATTTCAATCTTTTTCGTCTTTTTTTCCCTTAATTTTCCTTATTTTATCGAGATTTGACCGAAAAAAGCAAGAAAAACGAATAATTTTAGCGAAATTTCAATTTTTTTCCTCTTTTTTTCCCTTGATTTTTCTTATTTTATCGAGATTTGACCGAAAAAAGCAAGAAAAACGAATAATTTTAGCGAAATTTCAATTTTTTTCCTCTTTTTTTTTCATTAATTTTCCTTATTGTATCGTGATTTGACCGAAAAAAGCAAGAAAAACGAATAATTTTAGCGAAATATAAATTTTTTTCCTCTTTTTTTCCCTTAATTTTCCTTACTTTATCGAGATTTGACCGCAAAAAGCAAGAATAACGAATAATTTTAGCGAAATTTCAATTTTTTTCCTCTTTTCTTCCCTTAATTTTCCTAATTTTATCGAGATTTGACCGAAAAAAGCAAGAAAAACGAATAATTTTAGCGAAATATCAATTTTTATCATCTTTTTTCCCTTGATTTTCCTTATTTTATCGAGATTTGACCGAAAAAAGCAAGAAAAACGAATAAATTTTGCGAAATATCAATTTTTATCCTCTTTTTTTCTTTTAATTTTCCTTATTTTATCGACATTTGACCGAAAAAAGCAAGAAAAACGAATAATTTTAGCAAAATTTCAATTTTTTTCCTCTTTTTTTCCCTTAATTTTCCTTTTTTTATCGAGATTTGACCGAAAAAAGCAAGAAAAACGAATAATTTTAGCGAAATTTCAATTTTTTTCCTCTTTTTTTCCCTTAATTTTCCTGATTTTATCGAGATTTGACCGAAAAAAGCAAAAAAACGAATAACTTTAGCTAAATTTCAATTTTTTTCCTCTTTTTTTCCCTTAATTTTCCTTATTTTATCGAGATTTGACCGAAAAAGGCAAGAAAAACGAATAATTTTAGCGAAATTTCAATTATTGTCCTCTTTTTTTCCTTCATTCTCCTCATTTAACGAGATTTGACCGAAAAAAGCAAGAAAAACGAATAATTTAAGCAAAATATCAATTTTTATCCTCTTTTTTCCCTTAATTTTCCTTTTTTAATCGAGATTTGACCGAAAAAAGCAAGAAAAACGAATAATTTTAGCGAAATTTCAATTTTTATCCTCTTTTTTTCCCTTAATTTTCCTTATTTTATCGAGATTTGACCGAAAAAAAGCAAGAAAAACGAATAATTTAGGCGAAATTTCAATTTTTTTCCTCTTTTTTTCCTTAATTTTCCTTATTTTATCGAGATTTGACCGAAAAAAGCAAGAAAAACGAATAATTTAGCGAAATTTCAATTTTTATCCTCTTTTTTCCCTTAATTTTCCTTATTTTATCGAGCTTTGACCGAAAAAAGCAAGAAAAACGAATAATTTAAGCGAAATTTCAATTTTTTTCCTTTTTTTTCCCTTAATTTTCCATATTTTATCGAGATTTGACCGAAAAAAGAATGAAAAACGAATAATTTTAGTGAAATTTCAATTTTTTTCCTTTTTTTCCCTTAATTTTCCTAATTTTATCGAGATTTGACCGAAAAAAGCAAGAAAAACGAATAATTTTAGCGAAATTTCAACTTTATCTTCTTTTTTTCCCTTAATTTTCCTTATTTTATCGAGATTTGACCGAAAAAAGCAAGAAAAACGAATAATTTTAGCGAAATATCAATTTTTATCCTCTTTTTTCCCTTAATTTTCCTTATTTTATCGAGATTTGACCGAAAAAAGCAAGAAAAACGAATTATTTTAGCGAAATATCAATTTTTATCCTCTTTTTTCCCTTAATTTTCCTTATTTTATCGAGATTTGACCGAAAAAAGCAAGAAAAACGAATAATTTTATCGAAATATCAATTTTTATCCTCTTTTTTCCCTTAATTTTCCTTATTTTATCGAGATTTGACCGCAAAAAGCAAGAAAAACGAATAATTTTAGCGAAATTTCAATTTTTTTCCTCTTTTTTTCCCTTAATTTTCCTTATTTTATCGAGATTTGACCGAAAAAGGCAAGAAAAACGAATAATTTTCGCGAAATTTCAATTATTTTCCTCTTTTTTTCCTTCATTCTCCTCATTTAACGAGATTTGACCGAAAAAAGCAAGAAAAACGAATAATTTTAGCAAAATATCAATTTTTATCCTCTTTTTTCCCTTAATTTTCCTTTTTTAATCGAGATTTGACCGAATAAAGCAAGAAAAACGTATAATTTTAGCGAAATTTCAATTTTTTTCCTCTTTTTTTCCCTTAATTTTCCTTATTTTATAGAGATTTGACCGAAAAAAGCAAGAAAAACGAATAATTTTAGTGGAATTTCAATATTTTTCCTTTTTTTCCCTTAATTTTCCTTATTTTATCGAGATTTGACCAAAAAAAGGAAGAAAAACGAATAATTTTAGCGAAATTTCAATTTTTTACCTCATTTTTTCCTTCATTCTCCTCATTTAACGAGATTTGACCGAAAAAAGCAAGAAGAACGAATAATTTATTCGAAATATCAATTTTTATCCTCTTTTTTTCCCTTAATTTTCCTTATTTTATCGAGATTTGACCGAAAAAAGCAAGAAAAACGAATAATTTTAGCGAAATTTCAATTTTTTTCCTCTTTTTTTCCCTTAATTTTCCTTATTTTATCGAGATTTGACCGAAAAAAGAAAGAAAAACGAATAATTTTAGTGAAATTTCAATTTTTTTCCTTTTTTTCCCTTAATTTTACTAATTTTATCGAGATTTGACCGAAAAAAGCAAGAAAAACAAATAATTTTAGCGAAATTTCAATTTTATCTTCTTTTTTTCCCTTAATTTTCCTTATTTTATCGAGATTTGACCGAAAAAAGCAAGAAAAACAAATAATTTTAGCGAAATTTCAATTTTTATCCTCTTTTTTTCCCTTAATTTTCCTTATTTTATCGAGATTTGACCGAAAAAAGCAAGAAAAACAAATAATTTTAGCGAAATTTCAATTTTTATCCTCTTTTTTTCCCTTAATTTTCCTTATTTTATCGAGATTTGACCAAAAAGCAAGAAAAACAATTAATTTTTGCGAAATTTCAATTTTTCTCCTCTTTTTTTCCCTTAATTTTCCTTATTTTATCGAGCTTTGACCGAAAAAAGCAAGAAAAACGAATAATTTTTGTGGAATTTCAATATGTTTCCTTTTTTTCCCTTAATTTTCCTTATTTTATCGAGATTTGACCGAAAAAAGCAAGAAAAACGAATAATTTTAGAGAAATTTCAATTTTTTTTCCTCTTTTTTTCCTTCATTATCCTCATTTAACGAGATTTGACCGAAAAAAGCAAGAAAAACGAATAATTTTAGCGAATTATCTATTTTTATCCTATTTTGTTCCCTTAATTTTCCTTATTTTATCGAGATTTGACCGAAAAAAGCAAGAAAAACAAATAATTTTAGCGAAATTTCAATTTTTATCCTCTTTTTTTCCCTTAATTTTCCTTATTTTATCGAGATTTGACCAAAAAGCAAGAAAAACAATTAATTTTTGCGAAATTTCAATTTTTCTCCTCTTTTTTTCCCTTAATTTTCCTTATTTTATCGAGCTTTGACCGAAAAAAGCAAGAAAAACGAATAATTTTAGCGAAATTTCAATTTTTTTCCTCTTTTTTTCCCTTAATATTCCTTATTTTATCGAGATTTGACCGAAAAAAGCAAGAAAAACGAATATTTTTAGCGAAATTTCAATTTTTATCCTCTTTTTTTCCCTTAATTTTCCTTATTTTATCGAGATTTGACCGAAAAAAGCATGAAAAACGAATAATTTAGGCGAAATTTCAATTTTTTTCCTCTTTTTTTCCCTTAATTTTCCTTATTTTATCGAGATTTGACCGAAAAAAATAAGAAAAAAGAATAATTTTAGTGAAATTTGCAAGCAAAATTGAAAAAAGCAAGAAAAACGAATAATTTTAGCGAAATTTCAATTTTTTTCCTTTTTTTTCCCTTAATTTTCCTAATTTTATCGAGATTTGACCGAAAAAAGCAAGAAAAACGAATAATTTTAGCGAAATTTCAACTTTATCTTCTTTTTTTCCCTTAATTTTCCTTATTTTATCGAGATTTGACCGAAAAAAGCAAGAAAAACGAATAATTTTAGCGAAATATCAATTTTTATCCTCTTTTTTCCCTTAATTTTCCTTATTTTATCAAGATTTGACCGCAAAAAGCAAGAAAAACGAATAATTTTAGCGAAATTTCAATTTTTTTCCTCTTTTTTTCCCTTAATTTTCCTTATTTTATCGAGATTTGACCGAAAAAGGCAAGAAAAACGATTAATTTTCGCGAAATTTCAATTATTTTCCTCTTTTTTTCCTTCATTCTCCTCATTTAACGAGATTTGACCGAAAAAAGCAAGAAAAACGAATAATTTTAGCAAAATATCAATTTTTATCCTCTTTTTTCCCTTAATTTACCTTTTTTAATCGAGATTTGACCGAAAAAAGCAAGAAAAACGAATAATTTTATTGAAATTTCAATTTTTATCCTCTTTTTTTCCCTTAATTTTCCTTATTTTATCGAGATTTGACCGAAAAAAGCAAGAAAAACGAATAATTTTATCGAAATATCAATTTTTATCCTCTTTTTTTCCCTTAATTTTCCTTATTTTATCGAGATTTGACCGCAAAAAGCAAGAAAAACGAATAATTTTAGCGAAATTTCAATTTTTTTCCTCTTTTTTTCCCTTAATTTTCCTTATTTTATCGAGATTTGACCGAAAAAAGCAAGAAAAACGAATAATTTTATTGAAATTTCAATTTTAATCCTCTTTTTTTTCCTTAATTTCCTTATTTTATCGAGATTTGACCGAAAAAAACAAGAAAAACGAATAATTTTATCGAAATTTCAATCTTTTTCCTCTTTTTTTCCCTTAATTTTCCTTATTTTATCGAGATTTGACCGAAAAAAGCAAGAAAAACGAATTATTTTCGCGAAATTTCAATTTTTTTCCTCTTTTTTTCCCTTAATTTTCCTTATTTTATTGAGATTTGACCGAAAAAAGCAAGAAAAACGAATAATTTTAAAGAAATTTCAATTTTTTTCCTCTTTTTTTCCCTTAATTTTCCTTACTTTATCGAGATTTGACCGAAAAAAGCAAGAAAAACGAATAATTTTAGCGAAATATCAATTTTTATCCTCTTTTTCCCCTTAATTTTCCTTATTTTATCGAGATTTGACCGAAAAAAGCAAGAAAAACGAATTATTTTAGCGAAATATCAATTTTTATCCTCTTTTTTCCCTTTATTTTCCTTAATTTATCGAGATTTGACCGAAAAAAGCAAGAAAAACGAATAATTTTAT
Organism: Sympetrum striolatum; assembly: GCA_947579665.1. NCBI lineage: Eukaryota > Metazoa > Arthropoda > Insecta > Odonata > Libellulidae > Sympetrum > Sympetrum striolatum. The sequence goes on along the minus strand of CANPUZ010000159.1, from coordinate 54,846 downwards.
CGAAATATCAATTTTTATCCGCTTTTTTTCCCTTAATTTTCCTTATTTTATCGAGATTTGACCGAAAAAAGCAAGAAAAACGAATAATTTTAGCGAAAGTTCAATTTTTTTCCTCTTTTTTTTCCCTTAATTTTCCTTACTTTATCGAGATTTGACCGCAAAAAGCAAGAAAAACGAATAATGTTTGTAGAATTTCAATATGTTTCCTTTTTTTCCCTTAATTTTCCTTATTTTATCGAGATTTGACCAAAAAAAGCAAGAAAAACGAATAATTTTAGAGAAATTTCAATTTTTTTTCCTCTTTTTTTCCTTCATTATCCTCATTTAACGAGATTTGACCGAAAAAAGCAAGAAAAACGAATAATTTTAGCGAAATTTCAATCTTTTTCCTCTTTTTTTCCCTTAATTTTCCTTATTTTATCGAGATTTGACCGAAAAAAACAAGAAAAGCGAATAATTTTAGCGAAATTTCAACTTTATCTTCTTTTTTTCCCTTAATTTTCCTTATTTTATCGAGATTTGACCGAAAAACGCAAAAAAAATAATAATTTTAGCTAAATTTCAATTTTAATCCTCTTTTTTTCCCTTAATTTTCCTTATTTTATCGAGATTTGACCGAAAAAAGAAAGAAAAACGAATAATTTTAGAGAAATTTCAACTTTATCTTCTTTTTTTCCCTTAATTTTCCTTATTTTATCGAGATTTGACCGAAAAAAGCAAGAAAAACGAATAATTTTAGCGAAATTTCAATTTTTATCCTCTTTTTTTCCCTTAATTTTCCTTATTTTATCGAGATTTGACCGAAAAAAGCAAGAAAAACGAATAATTTTAAAGAAATTTCAATTTTTTTCCCCTTTTTTCCCTTAATTTTTCTTATTTTATCGAGATTTGACCGAAAAAAGCAAGAAAAACGAATAATTTTAGCGAAATATCAATTTTTATCCTCTTTTTTCCCTTAATTTTCCTTATTTTATCGAGATTTGACCGAAAAAAGCAAGAAAAACGAATTATTTTAGCGAAATATCAATTTTTATCCTCTTTTTTCCCTTAATTTTCCTTATTTTATCGAGATTTGACCGAAAAAAGCAAGATAAACGAATAATTTTATCGAAATATCAATTTTTATCCTCTTTTTTTCCCTTAATTTTCCTTATTTTATCGAGATTTGACCACAAAAAGCAAGAAAAACGAATAATTTTATCGAAATATCAATTTTTATCCGCTTTTTTTCCCTTATTTTTCCTTATTTTATCGAGATATGACCGAAAAAAGCAAGAAAAACGAATAATTTTAGCGAAAGTTCAATTTTTTTCCTCTTTTTTTTCCCTTAATTTTCCTTACTTTATCGAGATTTGACCGCAAAAAGCAAGAAAAACGAATAATTTTTGTGGAATTTCAATATGTTTCCTTTTTTTCCCTTAATTTTCCTTATTTTATCGAGACTTGACCGAAAAAAGCAAGAAAAACGAATAATTTTAGAGAAATTTCAATTTTTTTTCCTCTTTTTTTCCTTCATTATCCTCATTTAACGAGATTTGACGCAAAAAACCAAGAAAAACGAATAATTTTAGCGAAATTTCAATCTTTTTCCTCTTTTTTTCCCTTAATTTTCCTTATTTTATCGAGATTTGACCGAAAAAAGCAAGAAAAACGAATAATTTTAGCGAAATTTCAACTTTATCTTCTTTTTTTCCCTTAATCTTCCTTATTTTATCGAGATTTGACCGAAAAAAGCAAGAAAAACGAATATATTTAGCGAAATTTCAATTTTTTTCCTCTTTTTTTCCCTTAATTTTCCTTATTTTATCGAGATTTGACCGAAAAAAGCAAGAAAAACGAATAATTTTAAAGAAATTTCAATTTTTTTCCTCTTTTTTTCTCTTAATTTTCCTTATTTTTATCGAGATTTGACCGAAAAAAGCAAGAAAAGAGAATAATTTTAGCGAAATTTCAATTTTTTTCCTCTTTTTTTCCCTTAATTTTCTTTATTTTTATCGAGATTTGACCGAAAAAAGCAAGAAAAACGAATAATTTTATCGAAATATCAATTTTTATCCGCTTTTTTTCCCTTATTTTTCCTTATTTTATCGAGATATGACCGAAAAAAGCAAGAAAAACGAATAATTTTAGAGAAATTTCAATTTTTTTCCTCTTTTTTTCCTTCATTATCCTCATTTAACGAGATTTGACGCAAAAAACCAAGAAAAACGAATAATTTTAGCGAAATTTCAATCTTTTTCCTCTTTTTTTCCCTTAATTTTCCTTATTTTATCGAGATTTGACCGAAAAAAGCAAGAAAAACGAATAATTTTAGCGAAATATCAATTTTTATCCTCTTTTTTCCCTTAATTTTCCTTATTTTATCGAGATTTGACCGAAAAAAGAAAGAAAAAATAATAATTTTAGCTAAATTTCAAATTTATCCTCTTTTTTTCCCTTAATTTTCCTTATTTTATCGAGATTTGACCGAAAAAAGAAAGAAAAACGAATAGTTTTAGTGAAATTTCAATTTTTTTCCTTTTTTTCCCTTAATTTTCCTAATTTTATCGAGATTTGACCGAAAAAAGCAAGAAAAACGAATAATTTTAGCGAAATTTCAACTTTATCTTCTTTTTTTCCCTTAATCTTCCTTATTTTATCGAGATTTGACCGAAAAAAGCAAGAAAAACGAATAATTTTAGCGAAATTTCAATTTTTTTCCTCTTTTTTTCCCTTAATTTTCCTTATTTTATCGAGATTTGACCGAAAAAAGCAAGAAAAACGAATAATTTTAAAGAAATTTCAATTTTTTTCCTCTTTTTTTCTCTTAATTTTCCTTATTTTTATCGAGATTTGACCGAAAAAAGCAAGAAAAGAGAATAATTTTAGCGAAATTTCAATTTTTTTCCTCTTTTTTTCCCTTAATTTTCTTTATTTTTATCGAGATTTGACCGAAAAAAGCAAGAAAAACGAATAATTTTATCGAAATATCAATTTTTATCCGCTTTTTTTCCCTTATTTTTCCTTATTTTATCGAGATTTGACCACAAAAAGCAAGAAAAACGAATAATTTTATCGAAATATCAATTTTTATCCGCTTTTTTTCCCTTATTTTTCCTTATTTTATCGAGATATGACCGAAAAAAGCAAGAAAAACGAATAATTTTAGCGAAAGTTCAATTTTTTTCCTCTTTTTTTTCCCTTAATTTTCCTTACTTTATCGAGATTTGACCGCAAAAAGCAAGAAAAACGAATAATTTTTGTGGAATTTCAATATGTTTCCTTTTTTTCCCTTAATTTTCCTTATTTTATCGAGACTTGACCGAAAAAAGCAAGAAAAACGAATAATTTTAGAGAAATTTCAATTTTTTTTCCTCTTTTTTTCCTTCATTATCCTCATTTAACGAGATTTGACGCAAAAAACCAAGAAAAACGAATAATTTTAGCGAAATTTCAATCTTTTTCCTCTTTTTTTCCCTTAATTTTCCTTATTTTATCGAGATTTGACCGAAAAAAGCAAGAAAAACGAATAATTTTAGCGAAATTTCAACTTTATCTTCTTTTTTTCCCTTAATCTTCCTTATTTTATCGAGATTTGACCGAAAAAAGCAAGAAAAACGAATAATTTTAGCGAAATTTCAATTTTTTTCCTCTTTTTTTCCCTTAATTTTCCTTATTTTATCGAGATTTGACCGAAAAAAGCAAGAAAAACGAATAATTTTAAAGAAATTTCAATTTTTTTCCTCTTTTTTTCTCTTAATTTTCCTTATTTTTATCGAGATTTGACCGAAAAAAGCAAGAAAAGAGAATAATTTTAGCGAAATTTCAATTTTTTTCCTCTTTTTTTCCCTTAATTTTCTTTATTTTTATCGAGATTTGACCGAAAAAAGCAAGAAAAACGAATAATTTTATCGAAATATCAATTTTTATCCGCTTTTTTTCCCTTATTTTTCCTTATTTTATCGAGATATGACCGAAAAAAGCAAGAAAAACGAATAATTTTAGAGAAATTTCAATTTTTTTTCCTCTTTTTTTCCTTCATTATCCTCATTTAACGAGATTTGACGCAAAAAACCAAGAAAAACGAATAATTTTAGCGAAATTTCAATCTTTTTCCTCTTTTTTTCCCTTAATTTTCCTTATTTTATCGAGATTTGACCGAAAAAAGCAAGAAAAACGAATAATTTTAGCGAAATATCAATTTTTATCCTCTTTTTTCCCTTAATTTTCCTTATTTTATCGAGATTTGACCGAAAAAAGAAAGAAAAAATAATAATTTTAGCTAAATTTCAATTTTTATCCTCTTTTTTTCCCTTAATTTTCCTTATTTTATCGAGATTTGACCGAAAAAAGAAAGAAAAACGAATAGTTTTAGTGAAATTTCAATTTTTTTCCTTTTTTTCCCTTAATTTTCCTAATTTTATCGAGATTTGACCGAAAAAAGCAAGAAAAACGAATAATTTTAGCGAAATTTCAACTTTATCTTCTTTTTTTCCCTTAATCTTCCTTATTTTATCGAGATTTGACCGAAAAAAGCAAGAAAAACGAATAATTTTAGCGAAATTTCAATTTTTTTCCTCTTTTTTTCCCTTAATTTTCCTTATTTTATCGAGATTTGACCGAAAAAAGCAAGAAAAACGAATAATTTTAAAGAAATTTCAATTTTTTTCCTCTTTTTTTCTCTTAATTTTCCTTATTTTTATCGAGATTTGACCGAAAAAAGCAAGAAAAGAGAATAATTTTAGCGAAATTTCAATTTTTTTCCTCTTTTTTTCCCTTAATTTTCTTTATTTTTATCGAGATTTGACCGAAAAAAGCAAGAAAAACGAATAATTTTATCGAAATATCAATTTTTATCCGCTTTTTTTCCCTTATTTTTCCTTATTTTATCGAGATATGACCGAAAAAAGCAAGAAAAACGAATAATTTTAGCGAAAGCTCAATTTTTTTCCTCTTTTTTTTCCCTTAATTTTCCTTACTTTATCGAGATTTGACCGCAAAAAGCAAGAAAAACGAATAATTTTTGTGGAATTTCAATATGTTTCCTTTTTTTCCCTTAATTTTCCTTATTTTATCGAGATTTGACCAAAAAAAGCAAGAAAAACGAATAATTTTAGAGAAATTTCAATTTTTTTTCCTCTTTTTTTCCTTCATTATCCTCATTTAACGAGATTTGACCGAAAAAAGCAAGAAAAACGAATAATTTTAGCGAAATTTCAATCTTTTTCCTCTTTTTTTCCCTTAATTTTCCTTATTTTATCGAGATTTGACCGAAAAACGCAAGAAAAAATAATAATTTTAGCTAAATTTCAATTTTTATCCTCTTTTTTTCCCTTAATTTTCCTTATTTTATCGAGATTTGACCGAAAAAAGAAAGAAAAACGAATAGTTTTAGTGAAATTTCAATTTTTATCCTCTTTTTTTCCCTTAATTTTCCTAATTTTATCGAAATTTCAATCTTTTTCCTCTTTTTTTCCCTTAATTTTCCTTATTTTATCGAGATTTGACCGAAAAAAGCAAGAAAAACGAATAATTTTAGCGAAATTTCACTTTTTCCTCTTTTTTTCCCTTAATTTTCCTTATTTTATCGAGATTTGACCGAAAAAAGCAAGAAAAACGAATAATTTTAAAGAAATTTCAATTTTTTTCCTCTTTTTTTCCCTTAATTTTCTTTATTTTTATCGAGATTTGACCGAAAAAAGCAAGAAAAACGAATAATTTTATCGAAATATCAATTTTTATCCGCTTTTTTTCCCTTATTTTTCCTTATTTTATCGAGATATGACCGAAAAAAGCAAGAAAAACGAATAATTTTAGCGAAAGCTCAATTTTTTTCCTCTTTTTTTTCCCTTAATTTTCCTTACTTTATCGAGATTTGACCGCAAAAAGCAAGAAAAACGAATAATTTTTGTGGAATTTCAATATGTTTCCTTATTTTCCCTTAATTTTCCTTATTTTATCGAGATTTGACCAAAAAAAGCAAGAAAAACGAATAATTTTAGAGAAATTTCAATTTTTTTTCCTCTTTTTTTCCTTCATTATCCTCATTTAACGAGATTTGACCGAAAAAAGCAAGAAAAACGAATAATTTTAGCGAAATTTCAATCTTTTTCCTCTTTTTTTCCCTTAATTTTCCTTATTTTATCGAGATTTGACCGAAAAACGCAAGAAAAAATAATAATTTTAGCTAAATTTCAATTTTTATCCTCTTTTTTTCCCTTAATTTTCCTTATTTTATCGAGATTTGACCGAAAAAAGAAAGAAAAACGAATAGTTTTAGTGAAATTTCAATTTTTATCCTCTTTTTTTCCCTTAATTTTCCTAATTTTATCGAAATTTCAATCTTTTTCCTCTTTTTTTCCCTTAATTTTCCTTATTTTATCGAGATTTGACCGAAAAAAGCAAGAAAAACGAATAATTTTAGCGAAATTTCACTTTTTCCTCTTTTTTTCCCTTAATTTTCCTTATTTTATCGAGATTTGACCGAAAAAAGCAAGAAAAACGAATAATTTTAAAGAAATTTCAATTTTTTTCCTCTTTTTTTCCCTTAATTTTCCTTACTTTATCGAGATTTGACCGAAAAAAGCAAGAAAAACAAATAATTTTAGTGAAATATCAATTTTTATCCTCTTTTTTCCCTTAATTTTCCTTATTTTATCGAGATTTGACCGAAAAAAGCAAGAAAAACGAATTATTTAAGTGAAATATCAATTTTTATCCTCTTTTTTCCCTTAATTTTCCTTAATTTATCGAGATTTGACCGAAAAAAGCAAGAAAAACGAATAATTTTATCGAAATATCAATTTTTATCCGCTTTTTTTCCCTTATTTTTCCTTATTTTATCGAGATATGACCGAAAAAAGCAATAAAAACGAATAATTTTAGCGAAAGTTCAATTTTTTTCCTCTTTTTTTTCCCTTAATTTTCCTTACTTTATCGAGATTTGACCGCAAAAAGCAAGAAAAACGAATAATTTTTGTGGAATTTCAATATGTTTCCTTTTTTTCCCTTAATTTTCCTTATTTTATCGAGATTTGACCAAAAAAAGCAAGAAAAACGAATAATTTTAGAGAAATTTCAATTTTTTTTCCTCTTTTTTTCCTTCATTATCCTCATTTAACGAGATTTGACCTAAAAAAGCAAGAAAAACGAATAATTTTAGCGAATTATCTATTTTTATCCTATTTTGTTCCCTTAATTTTCCTAATTTTATCGAGATTTGACCGAAAAAAGAAAGAAAAACGAATAATTTTAGTGAAATTTCAATTTTTTTCCTTTTTTTCCCTTAATTTTCCTAATTTTATCGAGATTTGACCGAAAAAAGCAACAAAAACGAATAATTTTAGCGAAATTTCAATTTTATCTTCTTTTTTTCCCTTAATTTTCCTTATTTTATCGAGATTTGACCGAAAAAATGAAGAAAAACAAATAATTTTAGCGAAATTTCAATTCTTATCCTCTTTTTTTCCCTTAATTTTCCTAATTTTATCGAGATTTGACCAAAAAAAGCAAGAAAAACGAATAATTTTAGCGAAATTTCAATTTTATCTTCTTTTTTTCCCTTAATTTTCCTTATTTTATCGAGATTTGACCGAAAAAAACAAGAAAAACAAATAATTTTAGCGAAATTTCAATTTTTTTCCTCTTTTTTTCCCTTAATTTTCCTAATTTTATCGAGATTTGACCGAAAAAAGCAAGAAAAACAATTAATTTTTGCGAAATTTCAATTTTTCTCCTCTTTTTTTCCCTTAATTTTCCTTATTTTATCGAGATTTGACCGAAAAAAGCAAGCAAAACGAATAATTTTAGCGAAATTTCAATTTTTTTCCTCTTTTTTTCTCTTAATTTTCCTTATTTTATCGAGATTTGACCGAAAAAAGCAAGAAAAACGAACAATTTTAGCGAAATTTCAATCTTTTTCGTCTTTTTTTCCCTTAATTTTCCTTATTTTATCGAGATTTGACCGAAAAAAGCAAGAAAAACGAATAATTTTAGCGAAATTTCAATTTTTTTCCTCTTTTTTTCCCTTGATTTTCCTTATTTTATCGAGATTTGACCGAAAAAAGCAAGAAAAACGAATAATTTTAGCGAAATTTCAATTTTTTTCCTCTTTTTTTCCCTTAATTTTTCTTATTTTATCGAGATTTGACCGAAAAAAGCAAGAAAAACGAATAATTTTAGCGAAATTTCAATTTTTTTCCTCTTTTTTTTTCATTAATTTTCCTTATTGTATCGTGATTTGACCGAAAAAAGCAAGAAAAACGAATAATTTTAGCGAAATATAAATTTTTTTCCTCTTTTTTTCCCTTAATTTTCCTTACTTTATCGAGATTTGACCGCAAAAAGCAAGAATAACGAATAATTTTAGCGAAATTTCAATTTTTTTCCTCTTTTCTTCCCTTAATTTTCCTAATTTTATCGAGATTTGACCGAAAAAAGCAAGAAAAACGAATAATTTTAGCAAAATTTCAATTTTTTTCCTCTTTTTTTCCCTTAATTTTCCTTTTTTTATCGAGATTTGACCGAAAAAAGCAAGAAAAACGAATAATTTTAGCGAAATTTCAATTTTTTTCCTCTTTTTTTCCCTTAATTTTCCTGATTTTATCGAGATTTGACCGAAAAAAGCAAAAAAACGAATAACTTTAGCTAAATTTCAATTTTTATCCTCTTTTTTCCCTTAATTTTCCTTATTTTATCGAGCTTTGACCGAAAAAAGCAAGAAAAACGAATAATTTTTAGCGAAATTTCAATTTTTTTCCCTTAATTTTCCTTATTTTATCGAGATTTGACCGAAAAAAGCATGAAAAACGAATAATTTTAGCGAAATTTCAATATTTTTCCTCTTTTTTTCCTTAAATTTTCCTTACTTTATCGAGATTTAACCGCAAAAAGCAAGAAAAACGAATAATTTAGGCGAAATTTCAATTTTTTTCCCTTAATTTTCCTTATTTTATCGAGATTTGACCGAAAAAAGAAAAAAAAAAACGAATAACTTTAGCTAAATTTCAATTTTTATCCTCTTTTTTTCCCTTAATTTTCCTTATTTTATCGAGATTTGACCGAAAAAAGCAAGCAAAACGATTAATTTTAGCGAAATTTCAATTTTTTTCCTCTTTTTTTCCCTTAATTTTCCTTATTTTATCGAGATTTGACCGAAAAAAGCAAGAAAAACGAATATTGTTAGCGAAATTTCAATTTTATTCCTCTTTTTTTCCCTTAATTTTCCTTATTTTATCGAGATTTGACCGAAAAAAGCAAGAAAAACGAATAATATTAGCGAAATTTCAATTTTTTTCCTCTTTTTTTCCCTTAATTTTCCTTATTTTATCGAGATTTGACCGAAAAAAGCAAGCAAAACGAATAATTTTAGCGAAATTTCAATTTTTTTCCTCTTTTTTCCCTTAATATTCCTTATTTTATCGAGATTTGACCGAAAAAAGCAAGAAAAACGAATATTTTTAGCGAAATTTCAATTTTTATCCTCTTTTTTTCCCTTAATTTTCGTTATTTTATCGAGATTTGACCGAAAAAAGCAAGAAAAACGAATAATTTAGGCGAAATTTCAATTTTTTTCCTCTTTTTTTCCCTTAATTTTCCTTATTTTATCGAGATTTGACCGAAAAAAGAAAGAAAAACGAATAATTTTAGTGAAATTTCAATTTTTTTCCTTTTTTTCCCTTAATTTTTCTAATTTTATCGAGATTTGACCGAAAAAAGCAAGAAAAACGAATAATTTTAGCGAAATTTCAACTTTATCTTCTTTTTTTCCCTTAATTTTCCTTATTTTATCGAGATTTGACCGAAAAAAGCAAGAAAAACGAATAATTTTAGCGAAATATCAATTTTTATCCTCTTTTTTTCCCTTAATTTTCCTTATTTTATCGAGATTTGACCGAAAAAGGCAAGAAAAACGAATAATTTTCGCAAAATTTCAATTATTTTCCTCTTTTATTCCTTCATTCTCCTCATTTAACGAGATTTGACCGAAAAAAGCAAGAAAAACGAATAATTTTAGCAAAATATCAATTTTTATCCTCATTTTTCCCTTAATTTTCCTTTTTTAATCGAGATTTGACCGAAAAAAGCAAGAAAAACGAATAATTTTAGCGAAATTTCCATTTTTATCCTCTTTTTTTCCCTTAATTTTCCTTATTTTATCGAGATTTGACCGCAAAAAGCAAGAAAAACGAATAATTTTAGCGAAATTTCAATTTTTTTCCTCTTTTTTCCCTTAATTTTCCTTATTTTATCGAGATTTGACCGAAAAAGGCAAGAAAAACGAATAATTTAGCGAAATTTCAATTTTTATCCTCTTTTTTTCCTTCATTCTCCTCATTTAACGAGATTTGACCGAAAAAAGCAAGAAAAACGAATAATTTAAGCAAAATATCAATTTTTATCCTCTTTTTTCCCTTAATTTTCCTTTTTTAATCGAGATTTGACCGAAAAAAGCAAGAAAAACGAATAATTTTAGCGAAATTTCAATTTTTATCCTCTTTTTTTCCCTTAATTTTCCTTATTTTATCGAGATTTGACCGAAAAAAGCAAGAAAAACGAATAATTTAGGCGAAATTTCAATTTTTTTCCTCTTTTTTTCCTTAATTTTCCTTATTTTATCGAGATTTGACCGAAAAAAGCAAGAAAAACGAATAATTTAGCGAAATTTCAATTTTTATCCTCTTTTTTTCCCTTAATTTTCCTTATTTTATCGAGCTTTGACCGAAAAAAGCAAGAAAAACGAATAATTTAAGCGAAATTTCAATTTTTTTCCTTTTTTTTTCCCTTAATTTTCCATATTTTATCGAGATTTGACCGAAAAAAGAAAGAAAAACGAATAATTTTAGTGAAATTTCAATTTTTTTCCTTTTTTTCCCTTAATTTTCCTAATTTTATCGAGATTTGACCGAAAAAAGCAAGAAAAACGAATAATTTTAGCGAAATTTCAACTTTATCTTCTTTTTTCCCTTAATTTTCCTTATTTTATCGAGATTTGACCGAAAAAAGCAAGAAAAACGAATAATTTTAGCGAAATATCAATTTTTATCCTCTTTTTTCCCTTAATTTTCCTTATTTTATCGAGATTTGACCGAAAAAAGCAAGAAAAACGAATTATTTTAGCGAAATATCAATTTTTATCCTCTTTTTTCCCTTAATTTTCCTTATTTTATCGAAGATTTGACCGAAAAAAGCAAGAAAAACGAATAATTTTATCGAAATATCAATTTTTATCCTCTTTTTTCCCTTAATTTTCCTTATTTTATCGAGATTTGACCGCAAAAAGCAAGAAAAACGAATAATTTTAGCGAAATTTCAATTTTTTTCCTCTTTTTTTCCCTTAATTTTCCTTATTTTATCGAGATTTGACCGAAAAAGGCAAGAAAAACGAATAATTTTCGCGAAATTTCAATTATTTTCCTCTTTTTTTCCTTCATTCTCCTCATTTAACGAGATTTGACCGAAAAAAGCAAGAAAAACGAATAATTTTAGCAAAATATCAATTTTTATCCTCTTTTTTCCCTTAATTTTCCTTTTTTAATCGAGATTTGACCGAATAAAGCAAGAAAAACGAATAATTTTAGCGAAATTTCAATTTTTTTCCTCTTTTTTTCCCTTAATTTTCCTTATTTTATAGAGATTTGACCGAAAAAAGCAAGAAAAACGAATAATTTTAGTGGAATTTCAATATTTTTCCTTTTTTTCCCTTAATTTTCCTTATTTTATCGAGATTTGACCAAAAAAAGGAAGAAAAACGAATAATTTTAGCGAAATTTCAATTTTTTACCTCATTTTTTCCTTCATTCTCCTCATTTAACGAGATTTGACCGAAAAAAGCAAGAAGAACGAATAATTTATTCGAAATATCAATTTTTATCCTCTTTTTTTCCCTTAATTTTCCTTATTTTATCGAGATTTGACCGAAAAAAGCAAGAAAAACGAATAATTTTAGCGAAATTTCAATTTTTTTCCTCTTTTTTTCCCTTAATTTTCCTTATTTTATCGAGATTTGACCGAAAAACGCAAGAAAAACAAATGATTTTAGCCAAATTTCAATTTTTATCCTCTTTTTTTCCCTTAATTTTCCTTATTTTATCGAGATTTGACCGAAAAAAGAAAGAAAAACGAATAATTTTAGTGAAATTTCAATTTTTTTCCTTTTTTTCCCTTAATTTTACTAATTTTATCGAGATTTGACCGAAAAAAGCAAGAAAAACGAATAATTTTAGCGAAATTTCAATTTTATTCCTCTTTTTTCCCTTAATTTTCCTTATTTTATCGAGATTTGACCGAAAAAAGCAAGAAAAACGAATAATATTAGCGAAATTTCAATTTTTTTGACCGAAAAAAGCAAGAAAAACGAATAATTTAAGCGAAATTTCAATTTTTTTCCTCTTTTTTTCCCTTAATTTTCCTTATTTTATCGAGATTTGACCGAAAAAAGCAAGCAAAACGAATAATTTTAGCGAAATTTCAATTTTTTTCCTCTTTTTTTCCCTTAATATTCCTTATTTTATCGAGATTTGACCGAAAAAAGCTAGAAAAACGAATATTTTTAGCGAAATTTCAATTTTTATCCTCTTTTTTTCCCTTAATTTTCCTTATTTTATCGAGATTCGACCGAAAAAAGCAAGAAAAACGAATAATTTAGGCGAAATTTCAATTTTTTTCCTCTTTTTTTCCCTTAATTTTCCTTATTTTATCGAGATTTGACCGAAAAAAGAAAGAAAAACGAATAATTTTAGTGAAATTTCAATTTTTTTCCTTTTTTTCCCTTAATTTTCCTAATTTTATCGAGATTTGACCGAAAAAAGCAAGAAAAACGAATAATTTTAGCAAAATTTCAACTTTATCTTCTTTTTTTCCCTTAATTTTCCTTATTTTATCGAGATTTGACCGAAAAAAGCAAGAAAAACGAATCATTTTAGCGAAATATCAATTTTTATCCTCTTTTTTCCCTTAATTTTCCTTATTTTATCGAGATTTGACCGCAAAAAGCAAGAAAAACGAATAATTTTTAGCGAAATTTCAATTTTTTTCCTCTTTTTTTCCCTTAATTTTCCTTATTTTATCGAGATTTGACCGAAAAAGGCAAGAAAAACGAATAATTTTCGCGAAATTTCAATTATTTTCCTCTTTTTTTCCTTCATTCTCCTCATTTAACGAGATTTGACCGAAAAAAGCAAGAAAAACGAATAATTTTAGCAAAATATCAATTTTTATCCTCTTTTTTCCCTTACTTTTCCTTTTTTAATCGAGATTTGACCGAAAAAAGCAAGAAAAACGAATAATTTTAGCGAAATTTCAATTTTTATCCTCTTTTTTTCCCTTAATTTTCCTAATTTTATCGAGATTTGACCGAAAAAAGCAAGAAAAACGAATAATTTTAGCGAAATTTCAACTTTATCTTCTTTTTTTCCCTTAATTTTCCTTATTTTATCGAGATTTGACCGAAAAAAGCAAGAAAAACGAATAATTTTAGCGAAATATCAATTTTTATCCTCTTTTTTCCCTTAATTTTCCTTATTTTATCGAGATTTGACCGAAAAAAGCAAGAAAAACGAATTATTTTAGCGAAATATCAATTTTTATCCTCTTTTTTCCCTTAATTTTCCTTATGTTATCGAGATTTGACCGAAAAAAGCAAGAAAAACGAATAATTTTATCGAAATATCAATTTTTATCCTCTTTTTTCCCTTAATTTTCCTTATTTTATCGAGATTTAACCGCAAAAAGCAAGAAAAACGAATAATTTTAGCGAAATTTCAATTTTTTTCCTCTTTTTTTCCCTTAATTTTCCTTATTTTATCGAGATTTGACCGAAAAAGGCAAGAAAAACGAATAATTTTCGCGAAATTTCAATTATTTTCCTCTTTTTTTCCTTCATTCTCCTCATTTAACGAGATTTGACCGAAAAAAGCAAGAAAAACGAATAATTTTAGCAAAATATCAATTTTTATCCTCTTTTTTCCCTTAATTTTCCTTTTTTAATCGAGATTTGACCGAATAAAGCAAGAAAAACGAATAATTTTAGCGAAATTTCAATTTTTTTCCTCTTTTTTTCCCTTAATTTTCCTTATTTTATAGAGATTTGACCGAAAAAAGCAAGAAAAACGAATAATTTTAGTGGAATTTCAATATTTTTCCTTTTTTTCCCTTAATTTTCCTTATTTTATCGAGATTTGACCAAAAAAAGCAAGAAAAACGAATAATTTTAGCGAAATTTCAATTTTTTACCTCATTTTTTCCTTCATTCTCCTCATTTAACGAGATTTGATCGAAAAAAGCAAGAAGAACGAATAATTTATTCGAAATATTAATTTTTATCCTCTTTTTTTCCCTTAATTTTCCTTATTTTATCGAGATTTGACCGAAAAAAGCAAGAAAAACGAATAATTTTAGCGAAATTTCAATTTTTTTCCTCTTTTTTTCCCTTAATTTTCCTTATTTTATCGAGATTTGACCGAAAAACGCAAGAAAAACAAATAATTTTAGCCAAATTTCAATTTTTATCCTCTTTTTTTCCCTTAATTTTCCTTATTTTATCGAGATTTGACCGAAAAAAGAAAGAAAAACGAATAATTTTAGTGAAATTTCAATTTTTTTCCTTTTTTTCCCTTAATTTTACTAATTTTATCGAGATTTGACCGAAAAAAGCAAGAAAAACAAATAATTTTAGCGAAATTTCAATTTTATCTTCTTTTTTTCCCTTAATTTTCCTTATTTTATCGAGATTTGACCGAAAAAAGCAAGAAAAACAAATAATTTTAGCGAAATTTCAATTTTTATCCTCTTTTTTTCCCTTAATTTTCCTTATTTTATCGAGATTTGACCAAAAAGCAAGAAAAACAATTAATTTTTGCGAAATTTCAATTTTTCTCCTCTTTTTTTCCCTTAATTTTCCTTATTTTAAATAGCTTTGACCGAAAAAAGCAAGAAAAACGAATAATTTTAGCGAAATTTCAATTTTTTTCCTCTTTTTTTCCCTTAATATTCCTTATTTTATCGAGATTTGACCGAAAAAAGCAAGAAAAACGAATATTTTTAGCGAAATTTCAATTTTTTTCCTTTTTTTTTCCCTTAATTTTCCATATTTTATCGAGATTTGACCGAAAAAAGAAAGAAAAACGAATAATTTTAGTGAAATTTCAATTTTTTTCCTTTTTTTCCCTTAATTTTCCTAATTTTATCGAGATTTGACCGAAAAAAGCAAGAAAAACGAATAATTTTAGCGAAATTTCAACTTTATCTTCTTTTTTCCCTTAATTTTCCTTATTTTATCGAGATTTGACCGAAAAAAGCAAGAAAAACGAATAATTTTAGCGAAATATCAATTTTTATCCTCTTTTTTCCCTTAATTTTCCTTATTTTATCGAGATTTGACCGAAAAAAGCAAGAAAAACGAATTATTTTAGCGAAATATCAATTTTTATCCTCTTTTTTCCCTTAATTTTCCTTATTTTATCGAGATTTGACCGAAAAAAGCAAGAAAAACGAATAATTTTATCGAAATATCAATTTTTATCCTCTTTTTTCCCTTAATTTTCCTTATTTTATCGAGATTTGACCGCAAAAAGCAAGAAAAACGAATAATTTTAGCGAAATTTCAATTTTTTTCCTCTTTTTTTCCCTTAATTTTCCTTATTTTATCGAGATTTGACCGAAAAAGGCAAGAAAAACGAATAATTTTCGCGAAATTTCAATTATTTTCCTCTTTTTTTCCTTCATTCTCCTCATTTAACGAGATTTGACCGAAAAAAGCAAGAAAAACGAATAATTTTAGCAAAATATCAATTTTTATCCTCTTTTTTCCCTTAATTTTCCTTTTTTAATCGAGATTTGACCGAATAAAGCAAGAAAAACGAATAATTTTAGCGAAATTTCAATTTTTTTCCTCTTTTTTTCCCTTAATTTTCCTTATTTTATAGAGATTTGACCGAAAAAAGCAAGAAAAACGAATAATTTTAGTGGAATTTCAATATTTTTCCTTTTTTTCCCTTAATTTTCCTTATTTTATCGAGATTTGACCAAAAAAAGGAAGAAAAACGAATAATTTTAGCGAAATTTCAATTTTTTACCTCATTTTTTCCTTCATTCTCCTCATTTAACGAGATTTGACCGAAAAAAGCAAGAAGAACGAATAATTTATTCGAAATATCAATTTTTATCCTCTTTTTTTCCCTTAATTTTCCTTATTTTATCGAGATTTGACCGAAAAAAGCAAGAAAAACGAATAATTTTAGCGAAATTTCAATTTTTTTCCTCTTTTTTTCCCTTAATTTTCCTTATTTAATCGAGATTTGACCGAAAAACGCAAGAAAAACAAATGATTTTAGCCAAATTTCAATTTTTATCCTCTTTTTTTCCCTTAATTTTCCTTATTTTATCGAGATTTGACCGAAAAAAGAAAGAAAAACGAATAATTTTAGTGAAATTTCAATTTTTTTCCTTTTTTTCCCTTAATTTTACTAATTTTATCGAGATTTGACCGAAAAAAGCAAGAAAAACGAATAATTTTAGCGAAATTTCAATTTTATTCCTCTTTTTTCCCTTAATTTTCCTTATTTTATCGAGATTTGACCGAAAAAAGCAAGAAAAACGAATAATATTAGCGAAATTTCAATTTTTTTGACCGAAAAAAGCAAGAAAAACGAATAATTTAAGCGAAATTTCAATTTTTTTCCTCTTTTTTTCCCTTAATTTTCCTTATTTTATCGAGATTTGACCGAAAAAAGCAAGCAAAACGAATAATTTTAGCGAAATTTCAATTTTTTTCCTCTTTTTTTCCCTTAATATTCCTTATTTTATCGAGATTTGACCGAAAAAAGCTAGAAAAACGAATATTTTTAGCGAAATTTCAATTTTTATCCTCTTTTTTTCCCTTAATTTTCCTTATTTTATCGAGATTCGACCGAAAAAAGCAAGAAAAACGAATAATTTAGGCGAAATTTCAATTTTTTTCCTCTTTTTTTCCCTTAATTTTCCTTATTTTATCGAGATTTGACCGAAAAAAGAAAGAAAAACGAATAATTTTAGTGAAATTTCAATTTTTTTCCTTTTTTTCCCTTAATTTTCCTAATTTTATCGAGATTTGATCGAAAAAAGCAAGAAAAACGAATAATTTTAGCAAAATTTCAACTTTATCTTCTTTTTTTCCCTTAATTTTCCTTATTTTATCGAGATTTGACCGAAAAAAGCAAGAAAAACGAATCATTTTAGCGAAATATCAATTTTTATCCTCTTTTTTCCCTTAATTTTCCTTATTTTATCGAGATTTGACCGAAAAAAGCAAGAAAAACGAATAATTTTAGCGAAATTTCAATTTTTTTCCTCTTTTTTTCCCTTAATATTCCTTATTTTATCGAGATTTGACCGAAAAAAGCAAGAAAAACGAATATTTTTAGCGAAATTTCAATTTTTTTCCTTTTTTTTTCCCTTAATTTTCCATATTTTATCGAGATTTGACCGAAAAAAGAAAGAAAAACGAATAATTTTAGTGAAATTTCAATTTTTTTCCTTTTTTTCCCTTAATTTTCCTAATTTTATCGAGATTTGACCGAAAAAAGCAAGAAAAACGAATAATTTTAGCGAAATTTCAACTTTATCTTCTTTTTTCCCTTAATTTTCCTTATTTTATCGAGATTTGACCGAAAAAAGCAAGAAAAACGAATAATTTTAGCGAAATATCAATTTTTATCCTCTTTTTTCCCTTAATTTTCCTTATTTTATCGAGATTTGACCGAAAAAAGCAAGAAAAACGAATTATTTTAGCGAAATATCAATTTTTATCCTCTTTTTTCCCTTAATTTTCCTTATTTTATCGAGATTTGACCGAAAAAAGCAAGAAAAACGAATAATTTTATCGAAATATCAATTTTTATCCTCTTTTTTCCCTTAATTTTCCTTATTTTATCGAGATTTGACCGCAAAAAGCAAGAAAAACGAATAATTTTAGCGAAATTTCAATTTTTTTCCTCTTTTTTTCCCTTAATTTTCCTTATTTTATCGAGATTTGACCGAAAAAGGCAAGAAAAACGAATAATTTTCGCGAAATTTCAATTATTTTCCTCTTTTTTTCCTTCATTCTCCTCATTTAGCGAGATTTGACCGAAAAAAGCAAGAAAAACGAATAATTTTAGCAAAATATCAATTTTTATCCTCTTTTTTCCCTTAATTTTCCTTTTTTAATCGAGATTTGACCGAATAAAGCAAGAAAAACGAATAATTTTAGCGAAATTTCAATTTTTTTCCTCTTTTTTTCCCTTAATTTTCCTTATTTTATAGAGATTTGACCGAAAAAAGCAAGAAAAACGAATAATTTTAGTGGAATTTCAATATTTTTCCTTTTTTTCCCTTAATTTTCCTTATTTTATCGAGATTTGACCAAAAAAAGGAAGAAAAACGAATAATTTTAGCGAAATTTCAATTTTTTACCTCATTTTTTCCTTCATTTTCCTCATTTAACGAGATTTGACCGAAAAAAGCAAGAAGAACGAATAATTTATTCGAAATATCAATTTTTATCCTCTTTTTTTCCCTTAATTTTCCTTATTTTATCGAGATTTGACCGAAAAAAGCAAGAAAAACGAATAATTTTAGCGAAATTTCAATTTTTTTCCTCTTTTTTTCCCTTAATTTTCCTTATTTAATCGAGATTTGACCGAAAAACGCAAGAAAAACAAATGATTTTAGCCAAATTTCAATTTTTATCCTCTTTTTTTCCCTTAATTTTCCTTATTTTATCGAGATTTGACCGAAAAAAGAAAGAAAAACGAATAATTTTAGTGAAATTTCAATTTTTTTCCTTTTTTTCCCTTAATTTTACTAATTTTATCGAGATTTGACCGAAAAAAGCAAGAAAAACGAATAATTTTAGCGAAATTTCAATTTTATTCCTCTTTATTCCCTTAATTTTCCTTATTTTATCGAGATTTGACCGAAAAAAGCAAGAAAAACGAATAATATTAGCGAAATTTCAATTTTTTTGACCGAAAAAAGCAAGAAAAACGAATAATTTAAGCGAAATTTCAATTTTTTTCCTCTTTTTTTCCCTTAATTTTCCTTATTTTATCGAGATTTGACCGAAAAAAGCAAGCAAAACGAATAATTTTAGCGAAATTTCAATTTTTTTCCTCTTTTTTTCCCTTAATATTCCTTATTTTATCGAGATTTGACCGAAAAAAGCTAGAAAAACGAATATTTTTAGCGAAATTTCAATTTTTATCCTCTTTTTTTCCCTTAATTTTCCTTATTTTATCGAGATTCGACCGAAAAAAGCAAGAAAAACGAATAATTTAGGCGAAATTTCAATTTTTTTCCTCTTTTTTTCCCTTAATTTTCCTTATTTTATCGAGATTTGACCGAAAAAAGCAAGAAAAACGAATCATTTTAGCGAAATATCAATTTTTATCCTCTTTTTTCCCTTAATTTTCCTTATTTTATCGAGATTTGACCGCAAAAAGCAAGAAAAACGAATAATTTTAGCAAAATTTCAACTTTATCTTCTTTTTTTCCCTTAATTTTCCTTATTTTATCGAGATTTGACCGAAAAAAGCAAGAAAAACGAATCATTTTAGCGAAATATCAATTTTTATCCTCTTTTTTCCCTTAATTTTCCTTATTTTATCGAGATTTGACCGCAAAAAGCAAGAAAAACGAATAATTTTTAGCGAAATTTCAATTTTTTTCCTCTTTTTTTCCCTTAATTTTCCTTATTTTATCGAGATTTGACCGAAAAAGGCAAGAAAAACGAATAATTTTCGCGAAATTTCAATTATTTTCCTCTTTTTTTCCTTCATTCTCCTCATTTAACGAGATTTGACCGAAAAAAGCAAGAAAAACGAATAATTTTAGCAAAATATCAATTTTTATCCTCTTTTTTCCCTTACTTTTCCTTTTTTAATCGAGATTTGACCGAAAAAAGCAAGAAAAACGAATAATTTTAGCGAAATTTCAATTTTTATCCTCTTTTTTTCCCTTAATTTTCCTAATTTTATCGAGATTTGACCGAAAAAAGCAAGAAAAACGAATAATTTTAGCGAAATTTCAACTTTATCTTCTTTTTTTCCCTTAATTTTCCTTATTTTATCGAGATTTGACCGAAAAAAGCAAGAAAAACGAATAATTTTAGCGAAATATCCATTTTTATCCTCTTTTTTCCCTTAATTTTCCTTATTTTATCGAGATTTGACCGAAAAAAGCAAGAAAAACGAATTATTTTAGCGAAATATCAATTTTTATCCTCTTTTTTCCCTTAATTTTCCTTATGTTATCGAGATTTGACCGAAAAAAGCAAGAAAAACGAATAATTTTATCGAAATATCAATTTTTATCCTCTTTTTTCCCTTAATTTTCCTTATTTTATCGAGATTTAACCGCAAAAAGCAAGAAAAACGAATAATTTTAGCGAAATTTCAATTTTTTTCCTCTTTTTTTCCCTTAATTTTCCTTATTTTATCGAGATTTGACCGAAAAAGGCAAGAAAAACGAATAATTTTCGCGAAATTTCAATTATTTTCCTCTTTTTTTCCTTCATTCTCCTCATTTAACGAGATTTGACCGAAAAAAGCAAGAAAAACGAATAATTTTAGCAAAATATCAATTTTTATCCTCTTTTTTCCCTTAATTTTCCTTTTTTAATCGAGATTTGACCGAATAAAGCAAGAAAAACGAATAATTTTAGCGAAATTTCAATTTTTTTCCTCTTTTTTTCCCTTAATTTTCCTTATTTTATAGAGATTTGACCGAAAAAAGCAAGAAAAACGAATAATTTTAGTGGAATTTCAATATTTTTCCTTTTTTTCCCTTAATTTTCCTTATTTTATCGAGATTTGACCAAAAAAAGCAAGAAAAACGAATAATTTTAGCGAAATTTCAATTTTTTACCTCATTTTTTCCTTCATTCTCCTCATTTAACGAGATTTGATCGAAAAAAGCAAGAAGAACGAATAATTTATTCGAAATATTAATTTTTATCCTCTTTTTTTCCCTTAATTTTCCTTATTTTATCGAGATTTGACCGAAAAAAGCAAGAAAAACGAATAATTTTAGCGAAATTTCAATTTTTTTCCTCTTTTTTTCTCTTAATTTTCCTTATTTTATCGAGATTTGACCGAAAAACGCAAGAAAAACAAATAATTTTAGCCAAATTTCAATTTTTATCCTCTTTTTTTCCCTTAATTTTCCTTATTTTATCGAGATTTGACCGAAAAAAGAAAGAAAAACGAATAATTTTAGTGAAATTTCAATTTTTTTCCTTTTTTCCCTTAATTTTACTAATTTTATCGAGATTTGACCGAAAAAAGCAAGAAAAACAAATAATTTTAGCGAAATTTCAATTTTATCTTCTTTTTTTCCCTTAATTTTCCTTATTTTATCGAGATTTGACCGAAAAAACAAGAAAAACAAATAATTTTAGCGAAATTTCAATTTTTATCCTCTTTTTTTCCCTTAATTTTCCTTATTTTATCGAGATTTGACCAAAAAGCAAGAAAAACAATTAATTTTTGCGAAATTTCAATTTTTCTCCTCTTTTTTTCCCTTAATTTTCCTTATTTTATCGAGCTTTGACCGAAAAAAGCAAGAAAAACGAATAATTTTAGCGAAATTTCAATTTTTTTCCTCTTTTTTTCCCTTAATATTCCTTATTTTATCGAGATTTGACCGAAAAAAGCAAGAAAATTGAATATTTTTAGCGAAATTTCAATTTTTATCCTCTTTTTTTCCCTTAATTTTCCTTATTTTATCGAGATTTGACCGAAAAAAGCAAGAAAAACGAATAATTTAGGCGAAATTTCAATTTTTTTCCTCTTTTTTTCCCTTAATTTTCCTTATTTTATCGAGATTTGACCGAAAAAAATAAGAAAAAAGAATAATTTTAGTGAAATTTCAATTTTTTTCCTTTTTTTTCCCTTAATTTTCCTAATTTTATCGAGATTTGACCGAAAAAAGCAAGAAAAACGAATAATTTTAGCGAAATTTCAATTTTTTTCCTTTTTTTCCCTTAATTTTCCTTATTTTATCGAGATTTGACCGAAAAAGGCAAGAAAAACGATTAATTTTCGCGAAATTTCAATTATTTTCCTCTTTTTTTCCTTCATTCTCCTCATTTAACGAGATTTGACCGAAAAAAGCAAGAAAAACGAATAATTTTAGCAAAATATCAATTTTTATCCTCTTTTTTCCCTTAATTTACCTTTTTTAATCGAGATTTGACCGAAAAAAGCAAGAAAAACGAATAATTTTATTGAAATTTCAATTTTTATCCTCTTTTTTTCCCTTAATTTTCCTTATTTTATCGAGATTTGACCGAAAAAAGCAAGAAAAACGAATAATTTTATCGAAATATCAATTTTTATCCTCTTTTTTTCCCTTAATTTTCCTTATTTTATCGAGATTTGACCGCAAAAAGCAAGAAAAACGAATAATTTTAGCGAAATTTCAATTTTTTTCCTCTTTTTTTCCCTTAATTTTCCTTATTTTATCGAGATTTGACCGAAAAAGGCAAGAAAAACGAATAATTTTCGCGAAATTTCAATTATTTTCCCCTTTTTTTCCTTCATTCTCCTCATTTAACGAGATTTGACCGAAAAAAGCAAGAAAAACGAATAATTTTAGCAAAATATCAATTTTTATCCTCTTTTTTCCTTTGATTTTCCTTATTTTATCAAAATTTCACCGAAAAAAGCAAAAAAAACGAATAATTTTAGCGAAATATCTATTTTTAACCTCTTTTTTCCCTTAATTTTCCTTATTTTATCGAGATTTGACGGAAAAAAGCAAGAAAAACTAATTAATTTAGCGAAATTTCAATTTTTTTCCTATTTATTTCCCTTAATTTTCCTTATTTTATCGAGATTTGACCGAAAAAAGCAAGAAAAACGAATAATTTTAGCGAAATTTCAATTTTTTTCCTTTTTTTTCCCTTAATTTTCCTTATTTTATCGAGATTTGACCGAAAAAAGCATGAAAAACGAATAATTTTAGCGAAATTTCAATTTTTTTCCTCTTTTTCCTTTAATTTTCCTTATTTTATCGAGATTTGACCGAAAAAAGCAAGAAAAACGAATAATTTTAGCGAAATTTCAATTTTTATCCTCTTTTTTTCCCTTAATTTTCCTTATTTTATCGAGATTTGACCGAAAAAAGCAAGAAAAACGAATAATTTTAGCGAAATTTCAATTTTTTCCTATTTTTTTTTCCCTTAATTTTCCTTATTTTATCGAGATTTGACCGAAAAAAGCAAGAAAAACGAATAATTTTAGCGAAATTTCAATTTTTATCATCTTCTTTCCCTTGATTATCCTTATTTTATCGAGATTTGACCGAAAAAAGCAAAATAAACGAATATTTTTAGCGAAATTTAAATTTTTTTCCTCTTTTTTTCCTTTAATTTTCCTTATTTTATCGAGATTTGACCGAAAAAAGCAAGAAAAACGAATAATTTTAGCGAAATTTCAATCTTTTTCCTCTTTTTTTCCCTTAATTTTCCCTATTTTATCGAGATTTGACCGAAAAAAGCAAGAAAAACGAATAATTTTAGCGAAATTTCAATTTTTTCCTCTTTTTTTCCCTTAATTTTCCTTATTTTATCGAGATTTGACCGAAAAAAGCAAGAAAAACGAATAATTTTAGAGAAATTTCAATTTCTTTCCTCTTTTTTTCCCTTAATATACCTTATTTTATCGAGATTTGACCGCAAAAAGCAAGAAAAACGAATAATTTTAGCGAAATTTCAATTTTTTTCCTCTTTTTTTCCCTTAATTTTCCTTATTTTATCGAGATTTGACCGAAAAAGGCAAGAAAAACGAATAATTTTCGCGAAATTTCAATTATTTTCCTCTTTTTTCCTTCATTCTCCTCATTTAACGAGATTTGACCGAAAAAAGCAAAAAAAACGAATAATTTTAGCGAAATATCTATTTTTAACCTCTTTTTTCCCTTAATTTTCCTTATTTTATCGAGATTTGACGGAAAAAAGCAAGAAAAACTAATTAATTTAGCGAAATTTCAATTTTTTTCCTATTTATTTCCCTTAATTTTCCTTATTTTATCGAGATTTGACCGAAAAAAGCAAGAAAAACGAATAATTTTAGCGAAATTTCAATTTTTTTCCTTTTTTTTCCCTTAATTTTCCTTATTTTATCGAGATTTGACCAAAAAAAGCAAGAAAAACGAATAATTTTAGCAAAATATCAATTTTTATCCTCTTTTTTCCTTTGATTTTCCTTATTTTATCAAAATTTGACCGAAAAAAGCAAAAAAAACGAATAATTTTAGCGAAATATCTATTTTTAACCTCTTTTTTCCCTTAATTTTCCTTATTTTATCGATATTTGACGGAAAAAAGCAAGAAAAACTAATTAATTTAGCGAAATTTCAATTTTTTTCCTATTTATTTCCCTTAATTTTCCTTATTTTATCGAGATTTGACCGAAAAAAGCAAGAAAAACGAATAATTTTAGCGAAATTTCAATTTTTTTCCTTTTTTTTCCCTTAATTTTCCTTATTTTATCGAGATTTGACCGAAAAAAGCATGAAAAACGAATAATTTTAGCGAAATTTCAATTTTTTTCCTCTTTTTTCCTTTAATTTTCCTTATTTTATCGAGATTTGACCGAAAAAAGAAAGAAAAACGAATAATTTTAGCGAAATTTCAATTTTTATCCTCTTTTTTTCCCTTAATTTTCCTTATTTTATCGAGATTTGACCGAAAAAAGCAAGAAAAACGAATAATTTTAGCGAAATTTCAATTTTTTCCTATTTTTTTTTCCCTTAATTTTCCTTATTTTATCGAGATTTGACCGAAAAAAGCAAGATAAACAAATAATTTTAGCGAAATTTCAATTTTTATCATCTTCTTTCCCTTGATTTTCCTTATTTTACCGAGATTTGACCGAAAAAAGCAAAAAAAACGAATATTTTTAGCGAAATTTCAATTTTTTTCCTCTTTTTTTCCTTTAATTTTCCTTATTTTATCGAGATTTGACCGAAAAAAGCAAGAAAAACGAATAATTTTATCGAAATATATTTTTTTCCTCTTTTTTTCCCTTAATTTTCCTTACTTTATCGAGATTTGACCGCAAAAAGCAAGAAAAACGAATAATTTTAGCGAAATATCAATTTTTATCATCTTTTTTCCCTTGATTTTCCTTTTTTTATCGAAATTTGACCGAAAAAAGCAAGAAAAACGAATAATTTTAGCGAAATATCAATTTTTATCCTCTTTTTTCCCTTAATTTTCCTTATTTTATCAAGATTTGACGGAAAAAAGCAAGAAAAACTAATAATTTTAGCGAAATTTCAATTTTTTTCCTATTTATTTACCTTAATTTTCCTTATTTTATCGAGATTTGACCGAAAAAAGCAAGAAAAACGAATAATTTTAGCAAAATATCGATTTTTATCCTCTTTTTTCCCTTAATTTTCCTTTTTTAATCGAGATTTGACCGAATAAAGCAAGAAAAACGAATAATTTTAGCGAAATTTCAATTTTTTTCCTCTTTTTTTCCCTTAATTTTCCTTATTTTATAGAGATTTGACCGAAAAAAGCAAGAAAAACGAATAATTTTAGTGGAATTTCAATATTTTTCCTTTTTTTCCCTTAATTTTCCTTATTTTATCGAGATTTGACCAAAAAAAGCAAGAAAAACGAATAATTTTAGCGAAATTTCAATTTTTTACCTCATTTTTTCCTTCATTCTCCTCATTTAACGAGATTTGATCGAAAAAAGCAAGAAGAACGAATAATTTATTCGAAATATTAATTTTTATCCTCTTTTTTTCCCTTAATTTTCCTTATTTTATCGAGATTTGACCGAAAAAAGCAAGAAAAACGAATAATTTTAGCGAAATTTCAATTTTTTTCCTCTTTTTTTCCCTTAATTTTCCTTATTTTATCGATATTTGACGGAAAAAAAGCAAGAAAAACTAATTAATTTAGCGAAATTTCAATTTTTTTCCTATTTATTTCCCTTAATTTTCCTTATTTTATCGAGATTTGACCGAAAAAAGCAAGAAAAACGAATAATTTTAGCGAAATTTCAATTTTTTTCCTTTTTTTTCCCTTAATTTTCCTTATTTTATCGAGATTTGACCGAAAAAAGCATGAAAAACGAATAATTTTAGCGAAATTTCAATTTTTTTCCTCTTTTTTCCTTTAATTTTCCTTATTTTATCGAGATTTGACCGAAAAAAGCAAGAAAAACGAATAATTTTAGCGAAATTTCAATTTTTATCCTCTTTTTTTCCCTTAATTTTCCTTATTTTATCGAGATTTGACCGAAAAAAGCAAGAAAAACGAATAATTTTAGCGAAATTTCAATTTTTTCCTATTTTTTTTCCCTTAATTTTCCTTATTTTATCGAGATTTGACCGAAAAAAGCAAGATAAACAAATAATTTTAGCGAAATTTCAATTTTTATCATCTTCTTTCCCTTGATTTTCCTTATTTTACCGAGATTTGACCGAAAAAAGCAAAAAAAACGAATATTTTTAGCGAAATTTCAATTTTTTTCCTCTTTTTTTCCTTTAATTTTCCTTATTTTATCGAGATTTGACCGAAAAAAGCAAGAAAAACGAATAATTTTATCGAAATATATTTTTTTCCTCTTTTTTTCCCTTAATTTTCCTTACTTTATCGAGATTTGACCGCAAAAAGCAAGAAAAACGAATAATTTTAGCGAAATATCAATTTTTATCATCTTTTTTCCCTTGATTTTCCTTTTTTTATCGAAATTTGACCGAAAAAAAGCAAGAAAAACGAATAATTTTAGCGAAATATCAATTTTTATCCTCTTTTTTCCCTTAATTTTCCTTATTTTATCAAGATTTGACGGAAAAAAGCAAGAAAAACTAATAATTTTAGCGAAATTTCAATTTTTTTCCTATTTATTTACCTTAATTTTCCTTATTTTATCGAGATTTGACCGAAAAAAGCAAGAAAAACGAATAATTTTAGCAAAATATCAATTTTTATCCTCTTTTTTCCCTTAATTTTCCTTTTTTAATCGAGATTTGACCGAATAAAGCAAGAAAAACGAATAATTTTAGCGAAATTTCAATTTTTTTCCTCTTTTTTTCCCTTAATTTTCCTTATTTTATAGAGATTTGACCGAAAAAAGCAAGAAAAACGAATAATTTTAGTGGAATTTCAATATTTTTCCTTTTTTTCCCTTAATTTTCCTTATTTTATCGAGATTTGACCAAAAAAAGCAAGAAAAACGAATAATTTTAGCGAAATTTCAATTTTTTACCTCATTTTTTCCTTCATTCTCCTCATTTAACGAGATTTGATCGAAAAAAGCAAGAAGAACGAATAATTTATTCGAAATATTAATTTTTATCCTCTTTTTTTCCCTTAATTTTCCTTATTTTATCGAGATTTGACCGAAAAAAGCAAGAAAAACGAATAATTTTAGCGAAATTTCAATTTTTTTCCTCTTTTTTTCCCTTAATTTTCCTTATTTTATCGAGATTTGACCGAAAAACGCAAGAAAAACAAATAATTTTAGCCAAATTTCAATTTTTATCCTCTTTTTTTCCCTTAATTTTCCTTATTTTATCGAGATTTGACCGAAAAAAGAAAGAAAAACGAATAATTTTAGTGAAATTTCAATTTTTTTCCTTTTTTTCCCTTAATTTTACTAATTTTATCGAGATTTGACCGAAAAAAGCAAGAAAAACAAATAATTTTAGCGAAATTTCAATTTTATCTTCTTTTTTTCCCTTAATTTTCCTTATTTTATCGAGATTTGACCGAAAAAAGCAAGAAAAACAAATAATTTTAGCGAAATTTCAATTTTTATCCTCTTTTTTTCCCTTAATTTTCCTTATTTTATCGAGATTTGACCAAAAAGCAAGAAAAACAATTAATTTTTGCGAAATTTCAATTTTTCTCCTCTTTTTTTCCCTTAATTTTCCTTATTTTATCGAGCTTTGACCGAAAAAAGCAAGAAAAACGAATAATTTTAGCGAAATTTCAATTTTTTTCCTCTTTTTTTCCCTTAATTTTCCTTATTTTATCGAGATTTGACCGAAAAAAGCAAGAAAAACGAATAATTTAGGCGAAATTTCAATTTTTTTCCTCTTTTTTTCCCTTAATTTTCCTTATTTTATCGAGATTTGACCGAAAAAAATAAGAAAAAAGAATAATTTTAGTGAAATTTCAATTTTTTTTCCTTTTTTTTCCCTTAATTTTCCTAATTTTATCGAGATTTGACCGAAAAAAGCAAGAAAAACGAATAAATTTAGCGAACTTTCAACTTTATCTTCTTTTTTTCCCTTAATTTTCCTTATTTTATCGAGATTTGACCGAAAAAAAGCAAGAAAAACGAATAATTTTAGCGAAATATCAATTTTTATCCTCTTTTTTCCCTTAATTTTCCTTATTTTATCAAGATTTGACCGCAAAAAGCAAGAAAAACGAATAATTTAGGCGAAATTTCAATTTTTTTCCTCTTTTTTTCCCTTAATTTTCCTTATTTTATCGAGATTTGACCGAAAAAAATAAGAAAAAAGAATAATTTTAGTGAAATTTCAATTTTTTTCCTTTTTTTTCCCTTAATTTTCCTAATTTTATCGAGATTTGACCGAAAAAAGCAAGAAAAACGAATAATTTTAGCGAAATTTCAACTTTATCTTCTTTTTTTCCCTTAATTTTCCTTATTTTATCGAGATTTGACCGAAAAAAGGAAGAAAAACGAATAATTTTTGCGAAATATCAATTTTAATCCTCTTTTTTCCCTTAATTTTCCTTATTTTATCAAGATTTGACCGCAAAAAGCAAGAAAAACGAATAATTTTAGCGAAATTTCAATTTTTTTCCTCTTTTTTTCCCTTAATTTTCCTTATTTTATCGAGATTTGACCGAAAAAGGCAAGAAAAACGAATAATTTTCGCGAAATTTCAATTATTTTCCTCTTTTTTTCCTTCATTCTCCTCATTTAACGAGATTTGACCGAAAAAAGCAAGAAAAACGAATAATTTTAGCAAAATATCAATTTTTATCCTCTTTTTTCCCTTAATTTACCTTTTTTAATCGAGATTTGACCGAAAAAAGCAAGAAAAACGAATAATTTTATTGAAATCTCAATTTTTATCCTCTTTTTTTCCCTTAATTTTCCTTATTTTATCGAGATTTGACCGAAAAAAGCAAGAAAAACGAATAATTTTATCGAAATATCAATTTTTATCCTCTTTTTTTCCCTTAATTTTCCTTATTTTATCGAGATTTGACCGCAAAAAGCAAGAAAAACGAATAATTTTAGCGAAATTTCAATTTTTTTCCTCTTTTTTTCCCTTAATTTTCCTTATTTTATCGAGATATGACCGAAAAAGGCAAGAAAAACGAATAATTTTCGCGAAATTTCAATTATTTTCCCCTTTTTTTCCTTCATTCTCCTCATTTAACGAGATTTGACCGAAAAAAGCAAGAAAAACGAATAATTTTAGCAAAATATCAATTTTTATCCTCTTTTTTCCTTTGATTTTCCTTATTTTATCAAAATTTCACCGAAAAAAGCAAAAAAAACGAATAATTTTAGCGAAATATCTATTTTTAACCTCTTTTTTCCCTTAATTTTCCTTATTTTATCGAGATTTGACGGAAAAAAAGCAAGAAAAACTAATTAATTTAGCGAAATTTCAATTTTTTTCCTATTTATTTCCCTTAATTTTCCTTATTTTATCGAGATTTGACCGAAAAAAGCAAGAAAAACGAATAATTTTAGCGAAATTTCAATTTTTTTTCCTTTTTTTTCCCTTAATTTTCCTTATTTTATCGAGATTTGACCGAAAAAAGCATGAAAAACGAATAATTTTAGCGAAATTTCAATTTTTTTCCTCTTTTTCCTTTAATTTTCCTTATTTTATCGAGATTTGACCGAAAAAAGCAAGAAAAACGAATAATTTTAGCGAAATTTCAATTTTTATCCTCTTTTTTTCCCTTAATTTTCCTTATTTTATCGAGATTTGACCGAAAAAAGCAAGAAAAACGAATAATTTTAGCGAAATTTCAATTTTTTCCTATTTTTTTTTCCCTTAATTTTCCTTATTTTATCGAGATTTGACCGAAAAAAGCAAGAAAAACGAATAATTTTAGCGAAATTTCAATTTTTATCATCTTCTTTCCCTTGATTTTCCTTATTTTATCGAGATTTGACCGAAAAAAGCAAAATAAACGAATATTTTTAGCGAAATTTAAATTTTTTTCCTCTTTTTTTCCTTTAATTTTCCTTATTTTATCGAGATTTGACCGAAAAAAGCAAGAAAAACGAATAATTTTAGCGAAATTTCAATCTTTTTCCTCTTTTTTTCCCTTAATTTTCCTTATTTTATCGAGATTTGACCGAAAAAAGCAAGAAAAACGAATAATTTTAGCGAAATTTCAATTTTTTCCTCTTTTTTTCCCTTAATTTTCCTTATTTTATCGAGATTTGACCGAAAAAAGCAAGAAAAACGAATAATTTTAGAGAAATTTCAATTTCTTTCCTCTTTTTTTCCCTTAATATTCCTTATTTTATCGAGATTTGACCGCAAAAAGCAAGAAAAACGAATAATTTTAGCGAAATTTCAATTTTTTTCCTCTTTTTTTCCCTTAATTTTCCTTATTTTATCGAGATTTGACCGAAAAAGGCAAGAAAAACGAATAATTTTCGCGAAATTTCAATTATTTTCCTCTTTTTTCCTTCATTCTCCTCATTTAACGAGATTTGACCGAAAAAAGCAAGAAAAACGAATAATTTTAGCAAAATATCAATTTTTATCCTCTTTTTTCCCTTAATTTACCTTTTTTAATCGAGATTTGACCGAAAAAAGCAAGAAAAACGAATAATTTTAGCGAAATTTCAATTTTTATCCTCTTTTTTTCCCTTCATTTTCCTTATTTTATCGAGATTTGACCGAAAAAAGCAAGAAAAACGAATAATTTTATCGAAATATGAATTTTTATCCTCTTTTTTTCCCTTAATTTTCCTTATTTTATCGAGATTTGACCGCAAAAAGCAAGAAAAACGAATAATTTTCGCGAAATTTCAATTATTTTCCTCTTTTTTTCCTTCATTCTCCTCATTTGACGAGATTTGACCAAAAAAAGCAAGAAAAACGAATAATTTTAGCAAAATATCAATTTTTATCCTCTTTTTTCCTTTGATTTTCCTTATTTTATCAAAATTTGACGGAAAAAAGCAAGAAAAACTAATTAATTTAGCGAAATTTCAATTTTTTTCCTATTTATTTCCCTTAATTTTCCTTATTTTATCGAGATTTGACCGAAAAAAGCAAGAAAAACGAATAATTTTAGCGAAATTTCAATTTTTTTCCTTTTTTTTCCCTTAATTTTACTTATTTTATCGAGATTTGACCGAAAAAAGCATGAAAAACGAATAATTTTAGCGAAATTTCAATTTTTTTCCTCTTTTTTCCTTTAATTTTCCTTATTTTATCGAGATTTGACCGAAAAAAGCAAGAAAAACGAATAATTTTAGCGAAATTTCAATTTTTATCCTCTTTTTTTCCCTTAATTTTCCTTATTTTATCGAGATTTGACCGAAAAAAGCAAGAAAAACGAATAATTTTAGCGAAATTTCAATTTTTTCCTATTTTTTTTTCCCTTAATTTTCCTTATTTTATCGAGATTTGACCGAAAAAAGCAAGATAAACAAATAATTTTAGCGAAATTTCAATTTTTATCATCTTCTTTCCCTTGATTTTCCTTATTTTACCGAGATTTGACCGAAAAAAGCAAAAAAAAACGAATATTTTTAGCGAAATTTCAATTTTTTTCCTCTTTCTTTCCTTTAATTTTCCTTATTTTATCGAGATTTGACCGAAAAAAGCAAGAAAAACGAATAATTTTATCGAAATATATTTTTTTCCTCTTTTTTTCCCTTAATTTTCCTTACTTTATCGAGATTTGACCGCAAAAAGCAAGAAAAACGAATAATTTTAGCGAAATATCAATTTTTATCATCTTTTTTCCCTTGATTTTCCTTTTTTTATCGAAATTTGACCGAAAAAAGCAAGAAAAACGAATAATTTTAGCGAAATATCAATTTTTATCCTCTTTTTTCCCTTAATTTTCCTTATTTTATCAAGATTTGACGAAAAAAAGCAAGAAAAACTAATAATTTTAGCGAAATTTCAATTTTTTTCCTATTTATTTACCTTAATTTTCCTTATTTTATCGAGATTTGACCGAAAAAAGCAAGAAAAACGAATAATTTTAGCGAAATTTCAATTTTTTTCCTTTTTTTCCCTTAATTTTCCTTATTTTATCGAGAGTTGACCGAAAAAAGCATGAAAAACGAATAATTTTAGCGAAATTTCAATTTTTTCCTCTTTTTTTCTCTTAATTTTCCTTATTTTATCGAGATTTGACCGAAAAAAGCAAGAAAAACGAATAATTTTAGCGAAATATCAATTTTTTTCCTGTTTTCTTCCCTTAATTTTCCTTATTTTATCGAGATTTGACCGAAAAAAGCAAGAAAAACGAATAATTTTAGCGAAATTTCAACTTTATCTTCTTTTTTCCCCTTAATTTTCCTTATTTTATCGAGATTTGACCGAAAAAAGCAAGAAAAACGAATAATTTTAGCGAAATATCAATTTCTATCCTCTTTTTTCCCTTAATTTTCCTTATTTTATCGAGATTTCACCGCAAAAAGCAAGAAAAACGAATAATTTTAGCGAAATATCAGTTTTTTTCCTCTTTTTTCCCTTAATTTTCCTTACTTTATCGAGATTTGACCGCAAAAAGCAAGAAAAACGAATAATTTTAGCGAAATTTCAATTTTTTTTCCTCTTTTTTTCCCTTAATTTCCCTTATTTTATCGAGATTTGACAAAAAAAAGCAAGAGAAACGAATAATTTTAGCGAAATATCAATTTTTATCATCTTTTTTCCCTTGATCTTCCTTATTTTATCGAAATTTGACCGAAAAAAGCAAGAAAAACGAATAATTTTTGCGAAATATCAATTTTTATCATCTTTTTTCCCATTAATTTTCCTTATTTTATCGAGATTTGACCGAAAAAAGCAAGAAAAACGAATAATTTTAGCGAAATATCAATTTTTATCATCTTTTTTCCCTTGATTTTCCTTTTTTTATCGAAATTTGACCGATAAAAGCAAGAAAAACGAATAATTTTAGCGAAATATCAATTTTTATCCTCTTTTTTCCCTTAATTTTCCTTATTTTATCGAGATTTGACGGAAAAAAGCAAGAAAAACTAATAATTTTAGCGAAATTTCAATTTTTTCCTCTTTTTTTCTCTTAATTTTCCTTATTTTATCGAGATTTGACCGAAAAAAGCAAGAAACACGAATAATTTTAGCGAAATTTCAATTTTTTTCCTCTTTTTTTCCCTTAATTTTCCTTATTTTATCGAGATTTGACCGAAAAAAGCAAGAAAAACGAATAATTTTAGCGAAATTTCAATTTTTATCATCTTTTTTCCCTTGATTTTCCTTATTTTATCGAAATTTGACGAAAAAAGCAAGAAAAACGAATAATTTTAGCGAAATATCAATTTTTATCATCTTTTTTCCTTTGATTTTCCTTATTTTATCAAAATTTGACCGAAAAAAGCAAAAAAAACGAATAATTTTAGCGAAATATCTATTTTTAACCTCTTTTTTCCCTTAATTTTCCTTATTTTATCGAGATTTGACGGAAAAAAGCAAGAAAAACTAATAATTTTAGCGAAGTTTCAATTTTTTTCCTATTTATTTCCCTTAATTTTCCTTATTTTATCGAGATTTGACCGAAAAAAGAAAGAAAAACGAATAATTTTAGCGAAATTTCAATTTTTTTCCTTTTTTTCCCTTAATTTTCCTTATTTTATCGAGATTTGACCGAAAAAAGCATGAAAAACGAATAATTTTAGCGAAATTTCAATTTTTTTCCTCTTTTTTCCTTTAATTTTCCTTATTTTATCGAGATTTGACCGAAAAAAGCAAGAAAAACGAATAATTTTAGCGAAATTTCAATTTTTTTCCTATTTTTTTTCCCTTAATTTTCCTTATTTTATCGAGATTTGACCGAAAAAAGCAAGAAAAACGAATAATTTTAGCGAAATTTCAATTTTTTTCCTCTTTTCTTCCCTTAATTTTCCTTATTGTATCGAGATTTGACCGAAAAAAGCTAGAAAAACGAATAATTTTAGCGAAATATCAATTTTTTTCCTCTTTTTTTCCCTTAATTTTCCTTACTTTATCGAGATTTGACCGCAAAAAGCAAGAAAAACGAATAATTTTAGCGAAATTTCAATTTTTTTCCTCTTTCTTTCCCTTAATTTTCCTTATTTTATCGAGATTTGACCGAAAAAAGCAAGAAAAACGAATAATTTTAGCGAAATATCAATTTTTATCATCTTTTTTCCTTTGATTTTCCTTATTTTATCAAAATTTGACCGAAAAAAGCAAAAAAAAACGAATAATTTTAGCGAAATATCTATTTTTAACCTCTTTTTTCCCTTAATTTTCCTTATTTTATCGAGATTTGACGGAAAAAAGCAAGAAAAACTAATTAATTTAGCGAAATTTCAATTTTTTTCCTATTTATTTCCCTTAATTTTCCTTATTTTATCGAGATTTGACCGAAAAAAGCAAGAAAAACGAATAATTTTAGCGAAATTTCAATTTTTTTCCTTTTTTTTCCCTTAATTTTCCTTATTTTATCGAGATTTGACCGAAAAAAGCATGAAAAACGAATAATTTTAGCGAAATTTCAATTTTTTTCCTCTTTTTCCTTTAATTTTCCTTATTTTATCGAGATTTGACCGAAAAAAGCAAGAAAAACGAATAATTTTAGCGAAATTTCAATTTTTATCCTCTTTTTTTCCCTTAATTTTCCTTATTTTATCGAGATTTGACCGAAAAAAGCAAGAAAAACGAATAATTTTAGCGAAATTTCAATTTTTTCCTATTTTTTTTTCCCTTAATTTTCCTTATTTTATCGAGATTTGACCGAAAAAAGCAAGAAAAACGAATAATTTTAGCGAAATTTCAATTTTTATCATCTTCTTTCCCTTGATTTTCCTTATTTTATCGAGATTTGACCGAAAAAAGCAAAATAAACGAATATTTTTAGCGAAATTTAAATTTTTTTCCTCTTTTTTTCCTTTAATTTTCCTTATTTTATCGAGATTTGACCGAAAAAAGCAAGAAAAACGAATAATTTTAGCGAAATTTCAATCTTTTTCCTCTTTTTTTCCCTTAATTTTCCTTATTTTATCGAGATTTGACCGAAAAAAGCAAGAAAAATGAATAATTTTAGCGAAATTTCAATTTTTTCCTCTTTTTTTCCCTTAATTTTCCTTATTTTATCGAGATTTGACCGAAAAAAGCAAGAAAAACGAATAATTTTAGAGATATTTCAATTTCTTTCCTCTTTTTTTCCCTTAATATTCCTTATTTTATCGAGATTTGACCGCAAAAAGCAAGAAAAACGAATAATTTTAGCGAAATTTCAATTTTTTTCCTCTTTTTTTCCCTTAATTTTCCTTATTTTATCGAGATTTGACCGAAAAAGGCAAGAAAAACGAATAATTTTCGCGAAATTTCAATTATTTTCCTCTTTTTTCCTTCATTCTCCTCATTTAACGAGATTTGACCGAAAAAAGCAAGAAAAACGAATAATTTTAGCAAAATATCAATTTTTATCCTCTTTTTTCCCTTAATTTACCTTTTTTAATCGAGATTTGACCGAAAAAAGCAAGAAAAACGAATAATTTTAGCGAAATTTCAATTTTTATCCTCTTTTTTTCCCTTCATTTTCCTTATTTTATCGAGATTTGACCGAAAAAAGCAAGAAAAACGAATAATTTTATCGAAATATGAATTTTTATCCTCTTTTTTTCCCTTAATTTTCCTTATTTTATCGAGATTTGACCGCAAAAAGCAAGAAAAACGAATAATTTTCGCGAAATTTCAATTATTTTCCTCTTTTTTTCCTTCATTCTCCTCATTTAACGAGATTTGACCAAAAAAAGCAAGAAAAACGAATAATTTTAGCAAAATATCAATTTTTATCCTCTTTTTTCCTTTGATTTTCCTTATTTTATCAAAATTTGACCGAAAAAAGCAAAAAAAACGAATAATTTTAGCGAAATATCTATTTTTAACCTCTTTTTTCCCTTAATTTTCCTTATTTTATCGAGATTTGACGGAAAAAAGCAAGAAAAACTAATTAATTTAGCGAAATTTCAATTTTTTTCCTATTTATTTCCCTTAATTTTCCTTATTTTATCGAGATTTGACCGAAAAAAGCAAGAAAAACGAATAATTTTAGCGAAATTTCAATTTTTTTCCTTTTTTTTCCCTTAATTTTCCTTATTTTATCGAGATTTGACCGAAAAAAGCATGAAAAACGAATAATTTTAGCGAAATTTCAATTTTTTTCCTCTTTTTTCCTTTAATTTTCCTTATTTTATCGAGATTTGACCGAAAAAAGCAAGAAAAACGAATAATTTTAGCGAAATTTCAATTTTTATCCTCTTTTTTTCCCTTAATTTTCCTTATTTTATCGAGATTTGACCGAAAAAAGCAAGAAAAACGAATAATTTTAGCGAAATTTCAATTTTTTCCTATTTTTTTTTCCCTTAATTTTCCTTATTTTATCGAGATTTGACCGAAAAAAGCAAGATAAACAAATAATTTTAGCGAAATTTCAATTTTTATCATCTTTTTTCCCTTGATTTTCCTTTTTTTATCGAAATTTGACCGAAAAAAGCAAGAAAAACGAATAATTTTAGCGAAATATCAATTTTTATCATCTTTTTTCCCTTGATTTTCCTTTTTTTATCGAAATTTGACCGAAAAAAGCAAGAAAAACGAATAATTTTAGCGAAATATCAATTTTTATCCTCTTTTTTCCCTTAATTTTCCTTATTTTATCAAGATTTGACGAAAAAAAGCAAGAAAAACTAATAATTTTAGCGAAATTTCAAATTTTTTCCTATTTATTTACCTTAATTTTCCTTATTTTATCGAGATTTGACCGAAAAAAGCAAGAAAAACGAATAATTTTAGCGAAATTTCAATTTTTTTCCTTTTTTTCCCTTAATTTTCCTTATTTTATCGAGAGTTGACCGAAAAAAGCATGAAAAACGAATAATTTTAGCGAAATTTCAATTTTTTTCCTCTTTTTTTCCTTTAATTTTCCTTATTTTATCAAGATTTGACCGAAAAAAGCAAGAAAAACGAATAATTTTAGCGAAATTTCAATTTTTTCCTCTTTTTTTCTCTTAATTTTCCTTATTTTATCGAGATTTGACCGAAAAAAGCAAGAAAAACGAATAATTTTAGCGAAATATCAATTTTTTTCCTGTTTTCTTCCCTTAATTTTCCTTATTTTATCGAGATTTGACCGAAAAAAGCAAGAAAAACGAATAATTTTAGCGAAATTTCAACTTTATCTTCTTTTTTCCCCTTAATTTTCCTTATTTTATCGAGATTTGACCGAAAAAAGCAAGAAAAACGAATAATTTTAGCGAAATATCAATTTTTATCCTCTTTTTTCCCTTAATTTTCCTTATTTTATCGAGATTTCACCGCAAAAAGCAAGAAAAACGAATAATTTTAGCGAAATATCAGTTTTTTTCCTCTTTTTTCCCTTAATTTTCCTTACTTTATCGAGATTTGACCGCAAAAAGCAAGAAAAACGAATAATTTTAGCGAAATTTCAATTTTTTTCCTCTTTTTTTCCCTTAATTTTCCTTATTTTATCGAGATTTGACAAAAAAAAGCAAGAGAAACGAATAATTTTAGCGAAATATCAATTTTTATCATCTTTTTTCCCTTGATCTTCCTTATTTTATCGAAATTTGACCGAAAAAAGCAAGAAAAACGAATAATTTTTGCGAAATATCAATTTTTATCATCTTTTTTCCCATTAATTTTCCTTATTTTATCGAGATTTGACCGAAAAAAGCAAGAAAAACGAATAATTTTAGCGAAATATCAATTTTTATCATCTTTTTTCCCTTGATTTTCCTTTTTTTATCGAAATTTGACCGATAAAAGCAAGAAAAACGAATAATTTTAGCGAAATATCAATTTTTATCCTCTTTTTTCCCTTAATTTTCCTTATTTTATCGAGATTTGACGGAAAAAAGCAAGAAAAACTAATAATTTTAGCGAAATTTCAATTTTTTCCTCTTTTTTTCTCTTAATTTTCCTTATTTTATCGAGATTTGACCGAAAAAAGCAAGAAACACGAATAATTTTAGCGAAATTTCAATTTTTTTCCTCTTTTTTTCCCTTAATTTTCCTTATTTTATCGAGATTTGACCGAAAAAAGCAAGAAAAACGAATAATTTTAGCGAAATTTCAATTTTTATCATCTTTTTTCCCTTGATTTTCCTTATTTTATCGAAATTTGACGAAAAAAGCAAGAAAAACGAATAATTTTAGCGAAATATCAATTTTTATCATCTTTTTTCCTTTGATTTTCCTTATTTTATCAAAATTTGACCGAAAAAAGCAAAAAAAACGAATAATTTTAGCGAAATATCTATTTTTAACCTCTTTTTACTTTCTCCATATACGAAGTATAGAGAAAGTATTGTTTTCATGAAAAAATTCGACTTCGAGATTTCAACGGAAATACATGTTTTGGGGTCCCTAGAACACGTTTTGACCATTTTCGGAATGATGTCTGTGTGTATGTGTGTGTGTGTGTGTGTGTGTGTGTGTGTGTGTGTGTGTATGTGTGTGTGTGATAGTGGACGCTCTAACGTGAAAACTATTGGTCGTATCAACACCAAACTTCATATATAGTACTGTGGTGTGTGCTGTCAGAGTTGATTAGTTTTTGGAGTAAATCGGTATACCGGAAGTCGAGCTTTATTCATTAAAGCTCATTTCCGGTTTTCAAAATATCTCCATAAATATGATATATACGTATATTGTATTACTTATAAAAGTTTTAGATAATGTAATTTACTATAACTTTTGTATTTAACATATTTTTGTATCACCGGTTGATTAGGAGTTATTCGTGAAGGACTGATAAACCGGAAGAAGATGATTATGTACTTTGTGGGCGCTCTAACATGAAAACTGTTTGGCGGATCAACACCAAATTTCATTTGTAGGACTTCTATTACAGTTTTTAGAGTTGATTAGGTTTTGGAGTAAATCGGTTTACCGGAAGTTGAGCTTCATTCTTCAAAGCTCATTTCCGGTTTTCAAAATATCTCCATAAATATGATATTTAGGTATATACTATTATTCATAAATGTTTTAGAAAATAAAATTTACTATATCTTTTGGTTGAAACATATTTTCGTATCACTGATTGTTTAGGAGTTATTCCTGAAATACTGATAAACCGGAAGTTGCTGATTATGTACTTTGTGGGCGCTCTGGGCTCTATGGGCGAAAGGCCAGTTTCATCGTTTTTCATCCAGCATTTCCCGAACATCATTATTTATAATGTTTAGAGTTCGAAATTACTGTCGTAGATAAGTATTTACATCTTATATATGGAGAAAGTCATGTGCTGGCCACATCAGATTTTTTCCCTTAATTTTCCTTATTTTATCGAGATTTGACGGAAAAAAGCAAGAAAAACTAATAATTTTAGCGAAGTTTCAATTTTTTTCCTATTTATTTCCCTTAATTTTCCTTATTTTATCGAGATTTGACCGAAAAAAGAAAGAAAAACGAATAATTTTAGCGAAATTTCAATTTTTTTCCTTTTTTTTCCCTTAATTTTCCTTATTTTATCGAGATTTGACCGAAAAAAGCATGAAAAACGAATAATTTTAGCGAAATTTCAATTTTTTTCCTCTTTTTTCCTTTAATTTTCCTTATTTTATCGAGATTTGACCGAAAAAAGCAAGAAAAACGAATAATTTTAGCGAAATTTCAATTTTTTTCCTCTTTTTTTTCCCTTAATTTTCCTTATTTTATCGAGATTTGACCGAAAAAAGCAAGAAAAACGAATAATTTTAGCGAAATTTCAATTTTTTTCCTCTTTTCTTCCCTTAATTTTCCTTATTGTATCGAGATTTGACCGAAAAAAACTAGAAAAACGAATAATTTTAGCGAAATATCAATTTTTTTCCTCTTTTTTTCCCTTAATTTTCCTTACTTTATCGAGATTTGACCGCAAAAAGCAAGAAAAACGAATAATTTTAGCGAAATTTCAATTTTTTTCCTCTTTCTTTCCCTTAATTTTCCTTATTTTATCGAGATTTGACCGAAAAAAGCAAGAAAAACGAACAATTTTAGCGAAATATCAATTTTTATCATCTTTTTTCCTTTGATTTTCCTTATTTTATCAAAATTTGACCGAAAAAAGCAAAAACAACGAATAATTTTAGCGAAATATCTATTTTTAACCTCTTTTTTCCCTTAATTTTCCTTATTTTATCGAGATTTGACGGAAAAAAGCAAGAAAAACAAATAATTTTAGCGAAATTTCAATATTTTTCCTATTTATTTCCCTTAATTTTCCTTATTTTATCGAGATTTGACCGAAAAAAGCAAGAAAAACGAATAATTTTAGCGAAATTTCAATTTCTTTCCTTTTTTTTCCCTTAATTTTCCTTATTTTATCGAGATTTGACCGAAAAAAGCATGAAAAACGAATAATTTTAGCGAAATTTTTCATTTTTTTCCTCTTTTTTCCTTTAATTTTCCTTATTTTATCGAGATTTGACCGAAAAAAGCAAGAAAAACGAATAATTTTAGCGAAATTTCAATTTTTTTCCTCTTTTTTTTCCCTTAATTTTCCTTATTTTATCGAGATTTGACAGAAAAAAGCAAGAAAAACGAATAATTTTAGCGAAATTTCAATTTTTTTCCTCTTTTTTTCCCTTAATTTTCCTTACTTTATCGAGATTTGACCGCAAAAAGCAAGAAAAACGAATAATTTTAGCGAAATTTCAATTTTTTTCCTCTTTCTTTCCCTTAATTTTCCTTATTTTATCGAGATTTGACCGAGAAAAGCAATAAAAACGAATAATTTTAGCGAAATTTCAATTTTTTTCCTCTTTTTCCCTTAATTTTCCTTATTTTATCGAGATTTGACCGAAAAAAGAAAGAACAACGAATAATTTTAGCGAAATTTAAATTTTATCTTCTTTTTTTCCCATAATTTTCCTTATTTTATCGAGATTTGACCGAAAAAAACAAGAAAAACGAATAATTTTAGCGAAATTTCAATTTTTATCCTCTTTTTTTCCCTTAATTTTCCTTATTTTATCGAGATTTGACCGAAAAAGCAAGAAAAACGAATAATTTAAGCGAAATTTCAATTTTTTTCCTCTTTTTTTCCCTTT
Source organism: Sympetrum striolatum (assembly GCA_947579665.1). Lineage (NCBI taxonomy): Eukaryota > Metazoa > Arthropoda > Insecta > Odonata > Libellulidae > Sympetrum > Sympetrum striolatum. Next base: position 13,585 of record CANPUZ010000159.1, on the reverse strand, counting down.
ATTATCCTTATTTTATCGAGATTTGACGGAAAAAAGCAAGAAAAACTAATAATTTTAGCGAAATATCAATTATCCTCTTTTTTCCCTTAATTTTCCTTATTTTATCGAGATTTTAACGAAAAAAGCAAGAAAAACTAATAATTTTAGCGAAATATCAATTTTTATCATCTTTTTTCCCTTGATTTTCCTTTTTTTATCGAAATTTGACCGAAAAAAGCAAGAAAAACGAATAATTTTAGCGAAATATCAATTTTTATCATCATTTTTCCCTTGATCTTCCTTATTTTATCGAAATTTGACCGAAAAAAGCAAGAAAAACGAATAATTTTAGCGAAATATCAATTTTTATCATCTTTTTTCCCATTAATTTTCCTTATTTTATCGAGATTTGACCGAAAAAAGCAAGAAAAACGAATAATTTTAGCGAAATATCAATTTTTATCATCTTTTTTCCCTTGATTTTCCTTTTTTTATCGAAATTTGACCGAAAAAAGCAAGAAAAACGAATAATTTTAGCGAAATATCAATTTTTATCCTCTTTTTTCCCTTAATTTTCCTTATTTTATCGAGATTTGACGGAAAAAAGCAAGAAAAACTAATAATTTTAGCGAAATTTCAATTTTTTCCTCTTTTTTTCTCTTAATTTTCCTTATTTTATCGAGATTTGACCGAAAAAAGCAAGAAACACGAATAATTTTAGCGAAATTTCAATTTTTTTCCTCTTTTTTTCCCTTAATTTTCCTTATTTTATCGAGATTTGACCGAAAAAAGCAAGAAAAACGAATAATTTTAGCGAAATTTCAATTTTTATCATCTTTTTTCCCTTGATTTTCCTTATTTTATCGAAATTTGACGAAAAAAGCAAGAAAAACGAATAATTTTAGCGAAATATCAATTTTTATCATCTTTTTTCCTTTGATTTTCCTTATTTTATCAAAATTTGACCGAAAAAAGCAAAAAAAACGAATAATTTTAGCGAAATATCTATTTTTAACCTCTTTTTTCCCTTAATTTTCCTTATTTTATCGAGATTTGACGGAAAAAAGCAAGAAAAACTAATAATTTTAGCGAAGTTTCAATTTTTTTCCTATTTATTTCCCTTAATTTTCCTTATTTTATCGAGATTTTACCGAAAAAAGCAAGAAAAACGAATAATTTTAGCGAAATTTTAATTTTTTTCCTTTTTTTTCCCTTAATTTTCCTTATTTTATCGAGATTTGACCGAAAAAAGCATGAAAAACGAATAATTTTAGCGAAATTTCAATTTTTTTCCTCTTTTTTCCTTTAATTTTCCTTATTTTATCGAGATTTGACCGAAAAAAGCAAGAAAAACGAATAATTTTAGCGAAATTTCAATTTTTTTCCTCTTTTTTTTCCCTTAATTTTCCTTATTTTATCGAGATTTGACCGAAAAAAGCAAGAAAAACGAATAATTTTAGCGAAATTTCAATTTTTTTCCTCTTTTCTTCCCTTAATTTTCCTTATTGTATCGAGATTTGACCGAAAAAAGCTAGAAAAACGAATAATTTTAGCGAAATATCAATTTTTTTCCTCTTTTTTTCCCTTAATTTTCCTTACTTTATCGAGATTTGACCGCAAAAAGCAAGAAAAACGAATAATTTTAGCGAAATTTCAATTTTTTTCCTCTTTCTTTCCCTTAATTTTCCTTATTTTATCGAGATTTGACCGAAAAAAGCAAGAAAAACGAATAATTTTAGCGAAACATCAATTTTTATCATCTTTTTTCCTTTGATTTTCCTTATTTTATCAATATTTGACCGAAAAAAGCAAAAAAAACGAATAATTTTAGCGAAATATCTATTTTTAACCTCTTTTTTCCCTTAATTTTCCTTATTTTATCGAGATTTGACGGAAAAAAGCAAGAAAAACTAATAATTTTAGCGAAATTTCAATTTTTTTCCTATTTATTTCCCTTAATTTTCCTTATTTTATCGAGATTTGACCGAAAAAAGCAAGAAAAACGAATAATTTTAGCGAAATTTCAATTTTTTTCCTTTTTTTTCCCTTAATTTTCCTTATTTTATCGAGATTTGACCGAAAAAAGCATGAAAAACGAATAATTTTAGCGAAATTTCAATTTTTTTCCTCTTTTTTCCTTTAATTTTCCTTATTTTATCGAGATTTGACCGAAAAAAGCAAGAAAAACGAATAATTTTAGCGAAATTTCAATTTTTTTCCTCTTTTTTTTCCCTTAATTTTCCCTATTTTATCGAGATTTGACCGAAAAAAGCAAGAAAAACGAATAATTTTAGCGAAATTTCAATTTTTTTCCTCTTTTTTTCCCTTAATTTTCCTTATTTTATCGAGATTTGACCGCAAAAAGCAAGAAAAACGAATAATTTTAGCGAAATTTATATTTTTTTCCTCTTTCTTTCCCTTAATTTTCCTTATTTTATCGAGATTTGACCGAAAAAAGCAAGAAACACGAATAATTTTAGCGAAATTTCAATTTTTTCCTCTTTTTTTCCCTTAATTTTCCTTATTTTATCGAGATTTGACCGAAAAAAGCAAGCAAAACGAATAATTTTAGCGAAATTTCAATTTTTATCATCTTTTTTCCCTTGATTTTCCTTATTTTATCGAAATTTGACGAAAAAAGCAAGAAAAACGAATAATTTTAGCGAAATATCAATTTTTATCATCTTTTTTCCTTTGATTTTCCTTATTTTATCAAAATTTGACCGAAAAAAGCAAGAAAAACGAATAATTTTAGCGAAATATCTATTTTTAACCTCTTTTTTTCCATAATTTTCCTTATTTTATCGAGATTTGACGGAAAAAAGCAAGAAAAACTAATAATTTTAGCGAAATTTCAATTTTTTTCATATTTATTTCCCTTAATTTTCCTTATTTTATCGAGATTTGACCGAAAAAAGCAAGAAAAACGAATAATTTTAGCGAAATTTCAATTTTTTTCCTTTTTTTCCCTTAATTTTCCTTATTTTATCGAGATTTGACCGAAAAAAGCATGAAAAACGAATAATTTTAGCGAAATTTCAATTTTTTTCCTCTTTTTTCCTTTAATTTTCCTTATTTTATCGAGATTTGACCGAAAAAAGCAAGAAAAACGAATAATTTTAGCGAAATTTCAATTTTTTTCCTCTTTTTTTTCCCTTAATTTTCCTTATTTTATCGAGATTTGACCGAAAAAAGCAAGAAAAACGAATAATTTTAGCGAAATTTCAATTTTTTTCCTCTTTTCTTCCCTTAATTTTCCTTATTGTATCGAGATTTGACCGAAAAAAGCTAGAAAAACGAATAATTTTAGCGAAATATCAATTTTTTTCCTCTTTTTTTCCCTTAATTTTCCTTACTTTATCGAGATTTGACCGCAAAAAGCAAGAAAAACGAATAATTTTAGCGAAATTGCAATTTTTTTCCTCTTTCTTTCCCTTAATTTTCCTTATTTCATCGAGATTTGACCGAAAAAAGCAAGAAAAACGAATAATTTTAGCGAAATATCAATTTTTATCATCTTTTTTCCCTTGATTTTCCTTAATTTTTCGAGATTTGACCGAGAAAAGCAATAAAAACGAATAATTTTACCGAAATTTCAATTTTTTTCCTCTTTTTTCCCTTAATTTTCCTTATTTTATCGAGATTTGACCGAAAAAAGCAAGAAAAACGAATAATTTTAGCGAAATTTCAATCTTTTTCCTCTTTTGTTCCCTTAATTTTCCTTATTTTATCGAGATTTGACCAAAAAAAGCAAGAAAAACGAATAATTTTAGCGAAATTTCAATTTTTTCCTCTTTTTTTCTCTTAATTTTCCTTATTTTATCGAGATTTGACCGAAAAATGCAAGAAAAACGAATAATTTTAGCGAAATTTCAATTTTTATCCTCTTTTTTTCCCTTAATTTTCCTTATTTTATCGAGATTTGACCGAAAAAGCAAGAAAAACGAATAATTTAAGCGAAATTTCAATTTTTTTCCCTTAATTTTCCTTATTTTATCGAGATTTGACCGAAAAAAGCAAGCAAAACGAATAATTTTAGCGAAATTTCATTTTTTTTCCTCTTTTTTTCCCTTAATTTTCCTTATTTTATCGAGATTTGACCGAAAAAAGCAAAAAAAAGAATATTTTTAGCGAAATTTCAATTTTTATCCTCTTTTTTTCCTTTAATTTTCCTTATTTTATCGAGATTTGACCGAAAAAAGCAAAAAAAACGAATAATTTTAGCGAAATTTCAATTTTTATCCTCTTTTTTTTCCTTAATTTTCCTTATTTTATCGAGATTTGACCGAAAAAAGCAAGAAAAACGAATAATTTTAGAGAAATTTCAATTTCATTCCTCTTTTTCTCCCTTAATATTCCTTATTTAATCGAGATTTGACCGAAAAAAGCAAAAAAAAACGAATAATTTTAGCGAAATTTCAATTTTTATCCTCTTTTTTTCCCTTAATTTTCCTTATTTTATCGAGATATGACCGAAAAAGCAAGAAAAACGAATAATTTAAGCGAAATTTCAATTTTTTTCCCTTAATTTTCCTTATTTTATCGAGATTTGACCGAAAAAAGCAAGCAAAACGAATAATTTTAGCGAAATTTCATTTTTTCCTTTTTTTTTCCCTTAATTTTCCTTATTTTATCGAGATTTGACCGAAAAAAGCAAAAAAAAGAATATTTTTAGCGAAATTTCAATTTTTATCCTCTTTTTTTCCTTTAATTTTCCTTATTTTATCGAGATTTGACCGAAAAAAGCAAGAAAAACGAATAATTTTAGCGAAATATCAATTTTTATCATCTTTTTTCCTTTGATTTTCCTTATTTTATCAAAATTTGACCGAAAAAAGCAAGAAAAACGAATAATTTTAGCGAAATATCTATTTTTTTCCTCTTTTTTTTCCCTTAATTTTCCTTATTTTATCGAGATTTGACCGAAAAAAGCAAGAAAAACGAATAATTTTAGCGAAATTTCAATTTTTATCCTCTCTTTTTCCGTTAATTTTCCTTATTTTATCGAGATTTGACCGAAAAAAACAAGAAAAACGAATAATTTTAGCGAAATTTCAATCTTTTTCCTCTTTTTTTCCCTTAATTTTCCTTATTTTATCGAGATTTGACCGAAAAAAGCAAGAAAAACGAATAATTTTAGCGAAATTTCAATTTTTTTCCTCTTTTTTTCCCTTAATTTTCCTTATTTTATCGAGATTTGACCGAAAAAAGCAAGAAAAACGAATAATTTTAAAGAAATTTCAATTTTTTTCCTCTTTTTTTCCCCTAATTTTCCTTATTTTATCGATATTTGACCGAAAAAAGCAAGAAAAACGAATAATTTTAGCGAAATTTCAATTTTTTCCTCTTTTTTTCCGTTAATTTTCCTTATTTTATCGAGATTTGACCGAAAAAAGCAAGAAAAACGAACAATTTTAGCGAAATATCAATTTTTTTCCTCTTTTTTTCCTTTAATTTTCCTTATTTTATCGAGATTTGACCGAAAAAAGCAAGAAAAACGAATAATTTTAGCGAAATTTCAATTTTTTCCTCTTTTTTTCCGTTAATTTTCCTTATTTTATCGAGATTTGACCGAAAAAAGCAAGAAAAACGAACAATTTTAGCGAAATATCAATTTTTTTCCTCTTTTTTTCCTTTAATTTTCCTTATTTTATCGAGATTTGACCGAAAAAAGCAAGAAAAACGAATAATTTTAGCGAAATTTCAATTTTTTTCCTTTTTTTTCCCTTAATTTTCCTTATTTTATCGAGATTTGACCGAAAAAAGCATGAAAAACGAATAATTTTAGCGAAATTTCAATTTTTTTCCTCTTTTTTCCTTTAATTTTCCTTATTTTATCGAGATTTGACCGAAAAAAGCAAGAAAAACGAATAATTTTAGCGAAATTTCATTTTTTTTCCTCTTTTTTTTCCCTTAATTTTCCTTATTTTATCGAGATTTGACCGAAAAAAGCAAGAAAAACGAATAATTTTAGCGAAATTTAAATTTTTATCCTCTCTTTTTCCGTTAATTTTCCTTATTTTATCGAGATTTGACCAAAAAAAACAAGAAAAACGAATAATTTTAGCGAAATTTCAATCTTTTTCCTCTTTTTTTCCCTTAATTTTCCTTATTTTATCGAGATTTGACCGAAAAAAGCAAGAAAAACGAATAATTTTAGCGAAATTTCAATTTTTTTCCTCTTTTTTTCCCTTAATTTTCCTTATTTTATCGAGATTTGACCGAAAAAAGCAAGAAAAACGAATAATTTTAAAGAAATTTCAATTTTTTTCCTCTTTTTTTCCCCTAATTTTCCTTATTTTATCGATATTTGACCGAAAAAAGCAAGAAAAACGAATAATTTTAGCGAAATTTCAATTTTTTCCTCTTTTTTTCTCTTAAATTTCCTTATTTTATCGAGATTTGACCGAAAAAAGCAAGAAAAACGAACAATTTTAGCGAAATATCAATTTTTTTCCTCTTTTTTTCCTTTAATTTTCCTTATTTTATCGAGATTTGACCGAAAAAAGCAAGAAAAACGAATAATTTTAGCGAAATATCAATTTTTTTCCTCTTTTTTCCCTTAATTTTCCTTATTTTATCGAGATTTGACGGAAAAAAGCAAGAAAAACTAATTAATTTAGCGAAATTTCAATTTTTTTCCTATTTATTTCCCTTAATTTTCCTTATTTTATCGAGATTTGACCGAAAAAAGCAAGAAAAACGAATAATTTTAGCGAAATTTCAATTTTTTTCCTTTTTTTTCCCTTAATTTTCCTTATTTTATCGAGATTTGACCGAAAAAAGCATGAAAAACGAATAATTTTAGCGAAATTTCAATTTTTTTCCTCTTTTTCCTTTAATTTTCCTTATTTTATCGAGATTTGACCGAAAAAAGCAAGAAAAACGAATAATTTTAGCGAAATTTCAATTTTTATCCTCTTTTTTTCCCTTAATTTTCCTTATTTTATCGAGATTTGACCGAAAAAAGCAAGAAAAACGAATAATTTTAGCGAAATTTCAATTTTTTCCTATTTTTTTTTCCCTTAATTTTCCTTATTTTATCGAGATTTGACCGAAAAAAGCAAGAAAAACGAATAATTTTAGCGAAATTTCAATTTTTATCATCTTCTTTCCCTTGATTTTCCTTATTTTATCGAGATTTGACCGAAAAAAGCAAAATAAACGAATATTTTTAGCGAAATTTAAATTTTTTTCCTCTTTTTTTCCTTTAATTTTCCTTATTTTATCGAGATTTGACCGAAAAAAGCAAGAAAAACGAATAATTTTAGCGAAATTTCAATCTTTTTCCTCTTTTTTTCCCTTAATTTTCCTTATTTTATCGAGATTTGACCGAAAAAAGCAAGAAAAACGAATAATTTTAGCGAAATTTCAATTTTTTCCTCTTTTTTTCCCTTAATTTTCCTTATTTTATCGAGATTTGACCGAAAAAAGCAAGAAAAACGAATAATTTTAGAGAAATTTCAATTTCTTTCCTCTTTTTTTCCCTTAATATTCCTTATTTTATCGAGATTTGACCGCAAAAAGCAAGAAAAACGAATAATTTTAGCGAAATTTCAATTTTTTTCCTCTTTTTTTCCCTTAATTTTCCTTATTTTATCGAGATTTGACCGAAAAAGGCAAGAAAAACGAATAATTTTCGCGAAATTTCAATTATTTTCCTCTTTTTTCCTTCATTCTCCTCATTTAACGAGATTTGACCGAAAAAAGCAAGAAAAACGAATAATTTTAGCAAAATATCAATTTTTATCCTCTTTTTTCCCTTAATTTACCTTTTTTAATCGAGATTTGACCGAAAAAAGCAAGAAAAACGAATAATTTTAGCGAAATTTCAATTTTTATCCTCTTTTTTTCCCTTCATTTTCCTTATTTTATCGAGATTTGACCGATAAAAGCAAGAAAAACGAATAATTTTATCGAAATATGAATTTTTATCCTCTTTTTTTCCCTTAATTTTCCTTATTTTATCGAGATTTGACCGCAAAAAGCAAGAAAAACGAATAATTTTCGCGAAATTTCAATTATTTTCCTCTTTTTTTCCTTCATTCTCCTCATTTGACGAGATTTGACCAAAAAAAGCAAGAAAAACGAATAATTTTAGCAAAATATCAATTTTTATCCTCTTTTTTCCTTTGATTTTCCTTATTTTATCAAAATTTGACCGAAAAAAGCAAAAAAAAACGAATAATTTTAGCGAAATATCTATTTTTAACCTCTTTTTTCCCTTAATTTTCCTTATTTTATCGAGATTTGACGGAAAAAAGCAAGAAAAACTAATTAATTTAGCGAAATTTCAATTTTTTTCCTATTTATTTCCCTTAATTTTCCTTATTTTATCGAGATTTGACCGAAAAAAGCAAGAAAAACGAATAATTTTAGCGAAATTTCAATTTTTTTCCTTTTTTTTCCCTTAATTTTACTTATTTTATCGAGATTTGACCGAAAAAAGCATGAAAAACGAATAATTTTAGCGAAATTTCAATTTTTTTCCTCTTTTTTCCTTTAATTTTCCTTATTTTATCGAGATTTGACCGAAAAAAGCAAGAAAAACGAATAATTTTAGCGAAATTTCAATTTTTATCCTCTTTTTTTCCCTTAATTTTCCTTATTTTATCGAGATTTGACCGAAAAAAGCAAGAAAAACGAATAATTTTAGCGAAATTTCAATTTTTTCCTATTTTTTTTTCCCTTAATTTTCCTTATTTTATCGAGATTTGACCGAAAAAAGCAAGATAAACAAATAATTTTAGCGAAATTTCAATTTTTATCATCTTCTTTCCCTTGATTTTCCTTATTTTACCGAGATTTGACCGAAAAAAGCAAAAAAAAACGAACAATTTTAGCGAAATATCAATTTTTTTCCTCTTTTTTTCCTTTAATTTTCCTTATTTTATCGAGATTTGACCGAAAAAAGCAAGAAAAACGAATAATTTTAGCGAAATATCAATTTTTTTCCTCTTTTTTCCCTTAATTTTCCTTATTTTATCGAGATTTGACGGAAAAAAGCAAGAAAAACTAATTAATTTAGCGAAATTTCAATTTTTTTCCTATTTATTTCCCTTAATTTTCCTTATTTTATCGAGATTTGACCGAAAAAAGCAAGAAAAACGAATAATTTTAGCGAAATTTCAATTTTTTTCCTTTTTTTTCCCTTAATTTTCCTTATTTTATCGAGATTTGACCGAAAAAAGCATGAAAAACGAATAATTTTAGCGAAATTTCAATTTTTTTCCTCTTTTTCCTTTAATTTTCCTTATTTTATCGAGATTTGACCGAAAAAAGCAAGAAAAACGAATAATTTTAGCGAAATTTCAATTTTTATCCTCTTTTTTTTCCCTTAATTTTCCTTATTTTATCGAGATTTGACCGAAAAAAGCAAGAAAAACGAATAATTTTAGCGAAATTTCAATTTTTTCCTATTTTTTTTTCCCTTAATTTTCCTTATTTATCGAGATTTGACCGAAAAAAGCAAGAAAAACGAATAATTTTAGCGAAATTTCAATTTTTATCATCTTCTTTCCCTTGATTTTCCTTATTTTATCGAGATTTGACCGAAAAAAGCAAAATAAACGAATATTTTTAGCGAAATTTAAATTTTTTTCCTCTTTTTTTCCTTTAATTTTCCTTATTTTATCGAGATTTGACCGAAAAAAGCAAGAAAAACGAATAATTTTAGCGAAATTTCAATCTTTTTCCTCTTTTTTTCCCTTAATTTTCCTTATTTTATCGAGATTTGACCGAAAAAAGCAAGAAAAACGAATAATTTTAGCGAAATTTCAATTTTTTCCTCTTTTTTTTCCCTTAATTTTCCTTATTTTATCGAGATTTGACCGAAAAAAGCAAGAAAAACGAATAATTTTAGAGAAATTTCAATTTCTTTCCTCTTTTTTTCCCTTAATATTCCTTATTTTATCGAGATTTGACCGCAAAAAGCAAGAAAAACGAATAATTTTAGCGAAATTTCAATTTTTTTCCTCTTTTTTTCCCTTAATTTTCCTTATTTTATCGAGATTTGACCGAAAAAGGCAAGAAAAACGAATAATTTTCGCGAAATTTCAATTATTTTCCTCTTTTTTCCTTCATTCTCCTCATTTAACGAGATTTGACCGAAAAAAGCAAGAAAAACGAATAATTTTAGCAAAATATCAATTTTTATCCTCTTTTTTCCCTTAATTTACCTTTTTTAATCGAGATTTGACCGAAAAAAGCAAGAAAAACGAATAATTTTAGCGAAATTTCAATTTTTATCCTCTTTTTTTTCCCTTCATTTTCCTTATTTTATCGAGATTTGACCGATAAAAGCAAGAAAAACGAATAATTTTATCGAAATATGAATTTTTATCCTCTTTTTTTCCCTTAATTTTCCTTATTTTATCGAGATTTGACCGCAAAAAGCAAGAAAAACGAATAATTTTCGCGAAATTTCAATTATTTTCCTCTTTTTTTCCTTCATTCTCCTCATTTGACGAGATTTGACCAAAAAAGCAAGAAAAACGAATAATTTTAGCAAAATATCAATTTTTATCCTCTTTTTTCCTTTGATTTTCCTTATTTTATCAAAATTTGACCGAAAAAAAGCAAAAAAAAACGAATAATTTTAGCGAAATATCTATTTTTAACCTCTTTTTTCCCTTAATTTTCCTTATTTTATCGAGATTTGACGGAAAAAAGCAAGAAAAACTAATTAATTTAGCGAAATTTCAATTTTTTTCCTATTTATTTCCCTTAATTTTCCTTATTTTATCGAGATTTGACCGAAAAAAGCAAGAAAAACGAATAATTTTAGCGAAATTTCAATTTTTTTCCTTTTTTTTCCCTTAATTTTACTTATTTTATCGAGATTTGACCGAAAAAAGCATGAAAAACGAATAATTTTAGCGAAATTTCAATTTTTTTCCTCTTTTTTCCTTTAATTTTCCTTATTTTATCGAGATTTGACCGAAAAAAGCAAGAAAAACGAATAATTTTAGCGAAATTTCAATTTTTATCCTCTTTTTTTCCCTTAATTTTCCTTATTTTATCGAGATTTGACCGAAAAAAGCAAGAAAAACGAATAATTTTAGCGAAATTTCAATTTTTTCCTATTTTTTTTTCCCTTAATTTTCCTTATTTTATCGAGATTTGACCGAAAAAAGCAAGATAAACAAATAATTTTAGCGAAATTTCAATTTTTATCATCTTCTTTCCCTTGATTTTCCTTATTTTACCGAGATTTGACCGAAAAAAGCAAAAAAAAACGAATATTTTTAGCGAAATTTCAATTTTTTTCCTCTTTCTTTCCTTTAATTTTCCTTATTTTATCGAGATTTGACCGAAAAAAGCAAGAAAAACGAATAATTTTATCGAAATATATTTTTTTCCTCTTTTTTTCCCTTAATTTTCCTTACTTTATCGAGATTTGACCGCAAAAAGCAAGAAAAACGAATAATTTTAGCGAAATATCAATTTTTATCATCTTTTTTCCCTTGATTTTCCTTTTTTTATCGAAATTTGACCGAAAAAAGCAAGAAAAACGAATAATTTTAGCGAAATATCAATTTTTATCCTCTTTTTTCCCTTAATTTTCCTTATTTTATCAAGATTTGACGAAAAAAAGCAAGAAAAACTAATAATTTTAGCGAAATTTCAATTTTTTTCCTATTTATTTACCTTAATTTTCCTTATTTTATCGAGATTTGACCGAAAAAAGCAAGAAAAACGAATAATTTTAGCGAAATTTCAATTTTTTTCCTTTTTTTCCCTTAATTTTCCTTATTTTATCGAGAGTTGACCGAAAAAAGCATGAAAAACGAATAATTTTAGCGAAATTTCAATTTTTTCCTCTTTTTTTCTCTTAATTTTCCTTATTTTATCGAGATTTGACCGAAAAAAGCAAGAAAAACGAATAATTTTAGCGAAATATCAATTTTTTTCCTGTTTTCTTCCCTTAATTTTCCTTATTTTATCGAGATTTGACCGAAAAAAGCAAGAAAAACGAATAATTTTAGCGAAATTTCAACTTTATCTTCTTTTTTCCCCTTAATTTTCCTTATTTTATCGAGATTTGACCGAAAAAAGCAAGAAAAACGAATAATTTTAGCGAAATATCAATTTCTATCCTCTTTTTTCCCTTAATTTTCCTTATTTTATCGAGATTTCACCGCAAAAAGCAAGAAAAACGAATAATTTTAGCGAAATATCAGTTTTTTTCCTCTTTTTTCCCTTAATTTTCCTTACTTTATCGAGATTTGACCGCAAAAAGCAAGAAAAACGAATAATTTTAGCGAAATTTCAATTTTTTTCCTCTTTTTTTCCCTTAATTTCCCTTATTTTATCGAGATTTGACAAAAAAAAGCAAGAGAAACGAATAATTTTAGCGAAATATCAATTTTTATCATCTTTTTTCCCTTGATCTTCCTTATTTTATCGAAATTTGACCGAAAAAAGCAAGAAAAACGAATAATTTTTGCGAAATATCAATTTTTATCATCTTTTTTCCCATTAATTTTCCTTATTTTATCGAGATTTGACCGAAAAAAGCAAGAAAAACGAATAATTTTAGCGAAATATCAATTTTTATCATCTTTTTTCCCTTGATTTTCCTTTTTTTATCGAAATTTGACCGATAAAAGCAAGAAAAACGAATAATTTTAGCGAAATATCAATTTTTATCCTCTTTTTTCCCTTAATTTTCCTTATTTTATCGAGATTTGACGGAAAAAAGCAAGAAAAACTAATAATTTTAGCGAAATTTCAATTTTTTCCTCTTTTTTTCTCTTAATTTTCCTTATTTTATCGAGATTTGACCGAAAAAAGCAAGAAACACGAATAATTTTAGCGAAATTTCAATTTTTTTCCTCTTTTTTTCCCTTAATTTTCCTTATTTTATCGAGATTTGACCGAAAAAAGCAAGAAAAACGAATAATTTTAGCGAAATTTCAATTTTTATCATCTTTTTTCCCTTGATTTTCCTTATTTTATCGAAATTTGACGAAAAAAGCAAGAAAAACGAATAATTTTAGCGAAATATCAATTTTTATCATCTTTTTTCCTTTGATTTTCCTTATTTTATCAAAATTTGACCGAAAAAAGCAAAAAAAAACGAATAATTTTAGCGAAATATCTATTTTTAACCTCTTTTTTTCCCTTAATTTTCCTTATTTTATCGAGATTTGACGGAAAAAAGCAAGAAAAACTAATAATTTTAGCGAAGTTTCAATTTTTTTCCTATTTATTTCCCTTAATTTTCCTTATTTTATCGAGATTTGACCGAAAAAAGAAAGAAAAACGAATAATTTTAGCGAAATTTCAATTTTTTTCCTTTTTTTCCCTTAATTTTCCTTATTTTATCGAGATTTGACCGAAAAAAGCATGAAAAACGAATAATTTTAGCGAAATTTCAATTTTTTTCCTCTTTTTTCCTTTAATTTTCCTTATTTTATCGAGATTTGACCGAAAAAAGCAAGAAAAACGAATAATTTTAGCGAAATTTCAATTTTTTTCCTATTTTTTTTCCCTTAATTTTCCTTATTTTATCGAGATTTGACCGAAAAAAGCAAGAAAAACGAATAATTTTAGCGAAATTTCAATTTTTTTCCTCTTTTCTTCCCTTAATTTTCCTTATTGT